>DVQO01000436.1:0-17056 GCA_018231785.1 Danaus gilippus | reverse complement strand
AAAATCTGCCGGAAGTCACTATTCCACGCGGACGGAGTCGCGGGCAAAAGCTAGTCATTAATAAAAATCAAATATAGTAATAAGATTTTAACATTGTCCCACAAGTTTCCATTAAATAAAGTGAAATAAAATCGTAAAAAGCTAAAAACTGTGTTTTAAAATAAAATACAAAAAAATAATAACTTTTTGTAGATTCATTTATTCCCTTAAATGTTGACATTTACTAATTATATAGGTAATCCAGTAACATTTAGTAAGAAATTGTTGTGTTAATTAATCATTTTCTAAATATTCATGTGATCTAAGGATTATTTTGTTCGCAGGTAAGCGGCCTCAAATTTGAAACACAATTACGGACACTCAACCAATTTCCAGAGACACTGTTAGGCGACCCTGCAAGGAGAATTAGATACTTCGATCCACTCAGGTACAACTAAGTAATCTGTCATTAAGAAAACTATTTTCTTTGTTATTTTATTCCACTAGAATGTTTGTATAGTATTAAAATAAACTACCATTATCGTTAAACCATATTTACAGACAAATAAACGTTAATTTCCATTTCTATATGCTCGTTGTTTCAGGAACGAGTACTTTTTTGACAGAAACAGGCCGTCCTTTGACGCCATCCTGTATTATTACCAGAGCGGAGGCCGTCTGCGACGCCCCGTCAACGTCCCGCTGGACGTATTCTCAGAGGAAATTAAATTCTACGAACTTGGAGAACAAGCTACCAACAAATTCCGGTCACGATTACTATTCTTTTATAGAAAATGTGAGAAATAATATTATACGCTTCCTTCGTATTTATTTAATTTTTTTTTTCTACAGTGAGGATGAAGGATTCATAAAGGAGGAGGAGAAACCCCTACCCTCCAACGAACGTCAGCGCAAAATCTGGCTGCTCTTCGAATACCCTGAAAGCTCCCAGGCCGCCCGAGTAGTTGCCATCATCTCAGTCTTCGTTATCTTACTGTCAATCGTCATCTTCTGCCTTGAAACCCTCCCAGAATTCAAACACTACAAAGTTTTCAACACCACTACAAATGGAACAAAGATTGAAGAAGACGAAGTACCTGATATAACTGATCCATTTTTCCTCATCGAGACGCTCTGTATTATCTGGTTTACATTCGAATTAATAGTTCGATTTCTTGCTTGTCCAAATAAATTCAACTTCTTCAGAGACGTGATGAATATCATAGATATAATCGCCATTATACCATACTTCATCACACTTGCAACGGTAGTCGCTGAAGAAGAAGACACGCTGAACCTTCCAAGAGCTCCTGTTTCGCCGCAAGACAAGTCCACCAATCAAGCTATGAGTCTTGCCATACTTCGTGTGATTCGTCTAGTTCGTGTATTCCGTATATTCAAACTATCGCGTCACTCCAAGGGCTTGCAGATTTTAGGAAGGACTCTTAAAGCATCAATGAGAGAACTTGGACTTTTGATATTTTTCCTCTTCATAGGTAAGTGGACACAAGTTTTATTTTTTATTAAGTATATGAAATGTGCATATAACAAACGTATTATAAATCCCAAAAATATATTAAAGCTACTTCGCATTGCTTATATATATAATTGTTTATACAAATCTTTAATAACGAACGTTACTGCCATAATTATAATCAAAACTCCAGAAATCATAAATATTTCATTACAAATTGGTTGTATGATAAAAAAATTACACCAATTTAATTAAAATACTGATATAATATTATGTTATGCCACGTTATACCAGGCTTACACTTTTTGAGATCAAACTTCAAATTTGGCAGTTTTTATTGTCAAGGAAGAGGTAAAGAAAGGAACGGGTTGGCTGCGGGCACTCCTGCACCACATATTTTGTTTCCACAGGGGTGGTCGTGTTCTCAAGTGCTGTTTTCTTTGCCGATAAAGATTGTCCCGATTCCAACTTTTCCTCAATCCCTGATGCATTTTGGTGGGCCGTCATTACTATGACCACTGTCGGCTATGGAGACATGAGGTAAACCCGTCTCGTGCGTCTGCCCGTCTGCCAGTCCACCCGTTGCGCCCACTTGCAGTCCCTCCCTCACCTTCTACCTCCCACTGTATGCGCCGTTGTGTGTGCTTAAAGGTGTGGTGCTGTTTTCATCTGCGGTGTACTTCGCGGAAGCCGGAAGTGAGAACAGCTTCTTCAAATCCATACCTGATGCGTTTTGGTGGGCGGTCGTGACAATGACGACCGTAGGATACGGCGACATGACGTATGATACAGCACCTTCTCCCTAAATATCATCTACGCCTTCTCATTTTTTACTACAATTTTACTTCGGCATTTTAACACGGTTGTGATTTTCTTTCGCCACATCAACGTCATACGCTTAAATTTGATTTTATGAACAGTTTACATAGAACCTAACTGTTTACATTTCATACTTTTCACTACATTATACAAACCAGTGCACGTTGAAAACGAACGTTCGTAGGCATTTCTGTTCACAACCTATAGAGAATAATCTTCCTGAACTCAACAATTTTACATGGAAGCATAACTGTAAATCTAAAACCACGTAATTTCCTTCTTAAAAAAGGAGTAGAATATTATTTTTCTCGAACAAACGTCGTCGGTGTGACAATCGCCCTGTCCAAATCGTAATCAAGTTTCAGCTTAATGGTAACACCCTTCAACTTTGATTAAGAGTTTTAAAAGTTATTGTTTTTCGAAAATCCGAAGAATACTCTTTTAGATGAAGTTGAAGTGGTTCTGTCAATGTCTATACTCTCTCCTTTTTAAATGTTCTCCTTTGCAACGCTTTGCTGAATTATTATCAATGTTAAACTGTCAAATGTTATCGCTGTTGTATTTGTGACATATAGATTTCAGTAAAGAAAATAGTTTAACACAATATGTATTCACGTTGAAATGGCACGGAATATACTTCACTGAAGTTATGTACTTTTAAATTAGTTTGCTTTCAAATCACCCATGTTCATGTTATAAAACTTCGTGTCCTTTTCACTCATATATTTATTCAGTTTTCGAAAAGCAATAAATTACAGATGTGATACTATGTAAAATTGATGTTCAGACATTATCATTGCTTTTTTTGTCCATGCCTTTTGATGTTTAGTGTTTACATCATTCTAAAGTAATTTGGTTTTTACATACTCGTAATTCCTTAGTCGTAATGTTCTGCATGTCTCTATTCATTCATGTCGTAATTAGTGTGTAGTTTTATTTATAAGTTCAATATAATGTATAATTTATTTATGTCCAAACATTGATCAAGACCCGGTGTATTGAATGTATTAATAGGCTCTGTTTTGAATACGCAAGCGAATTGTCATCTGTTAATACGTTTGAAACTGGAGTTTTGGTTATTTTGGACATAGTGCTGGTGCGATACTGCTGTGCGTAATGAAAAACAATGGTTATACAATTTGCTGGCGTGTATGAAAGTTGAAGTATGAAATTGTATTGCAAATGCAATCGTACATACTTAATGAATATTTTTAATTTCTATAAATAAAGTAGGTTGTTATTATTCTCATCTTTTTTATCATTGTTTCATTAGTTTTAAATGTCGCATGAGGTCTATTTGAGTGTTTTTCACCAGCACATTCTAAACCTGTGAATTTTATGATGCTTTTGACTAATATTGGTTTAAACACTAGGCCTGTTGGCGTGTGGGGTAAGATCGTGGGATCGCTTTGCGCGATTGCTGGTGTACTTACCATCGCCCTGCCGGTACCCGTCATCGTGTCTAACTTCAACTATTTCTACCACCGTGAAACTGACCAGGAGGAAATGCAGTCTCAGAACTTTAACCACGTCACCAGTTGCCCCTACCTGCCCGGGACTTTGGGCGAACCCTACTTGAGTAAGTTATTTCGATAAGGTTAAAATGTTTTTTTTTTTTAAAGTCTACCACATTATTATTTTTATCACTTTCTTTTTTGTGGAAGCAAACGTCGCATGCCTCTGGAACTGCTTGTTATGCTTTTTATGTTTTATTTTACTTTTATGTTTATTTTCCGTACTTTCAGGTGGGAAGGACGATGACAGAGAAGAGATCGGCAGTGACCTTTGACTAAATGTTATTATAGTGTTGTGCGTTTGTTTGTTTAGTATGGATTAGTTTTATCGATATAGACGATATTTGTGATATTATTGTAAGGCAAAAGTGAAGTGTTTATGTAAATAGTAGCTTAAGTAATGTGAAAATGTCATATTGAATAGTTTTGTTCATTTTCTTTATGTTTGCGATGTTATTTTATTAGAAGATAATAGAATTTTGATCGCATTCTTTAAATATCTCTTTTTTTACAAAAATGCAATGAAAGATCGCTTTATGCACGTTACGTATGTAGATGATTTGATTTCGTATTTATTTCAAAGTAGAGGAGTTGTATGGAGTTTATTTAGTTTTGTTAACTTCATTATGTAGATCAACTCAAACTCAAAGGCAAGTAGTGGTGACTTGCAACAGCAACGAACAGTGGTTCATTAAAAGTCTTTAACACAACTTATTGTACTCGGATCGACTTTAGCGTCTTTATTCTGCTAAAACTTGATATCATCAAAACTTAAACGATAGATCGAACGAAGTTTCTCTCGCCCGGAGAACAATTCTAAGTTTTATTACATTATATCGATGCTAAGAAATGTAGGTGAAAGTACATGGTAGGTGAAAGGTACATGGGCTCAGAGTGTGTTTATCTCCAACTATTGTTAAATACGGTAACAAGAATACAATAGTATCTATATATATGTATTGGGGTTGGACGAGAAGCATATTCGACAAATCAATTTGTTACAAAATATGACGAGCTTATTATCACGCGTCTTTAGAATGTTAGGTACTATTAAATAAGTAGTATAGTTTGAATCATCGTTCATTAAATACTAATATAATTCTATGGTTGAATTAATATATAAATTGTTTACATTTTTTTTAATGTAATAACATTCCATTACAAATAAACAATAGAAAAAAACAACCTTTTTTTCTATTCAATTCTAGGTATCAAAGTTGTAATTTCAACAAAGAACCTTTGCAGAACCAATCAGATAACTGAAAATCAGAGAATATTATAACTGCAAGATAAATTCTATATTATACCTATCTGACACATTTTGTTTTCTATTTATTTGAAAATGAACTGCTTTACAATACACAAAGTAAGTTACAATACCTTTGTTTGCTTTTTATGTTTGTCTTTTTTTAATTATTTTTATTATAAGTAGGTGATTTACTTAATAGCAAAGTTTTCAATTACCATTCATACTTCTGGTTGAGAAAAATATTACTAATATTATAAAGAAAAGATCTTTTTTAATACCTTGGACGGTTTTTAAATTCTCTTATTGATTATTTATTTTAAACTGAGAAACTATATTAATACTTCTAATATCAGTCGAAAATAAACATTTTTAAATTTTATTCTTATTAAAACCTCAGTCTATTTGTAATAATTGATTTAAAGCTTTTATTTTGTAATGTTTCATCCATTTCTTAGATAGCTAATGACATTAAATGATCCAATTGCATTAAGCCTTTGTTATTGAACTCAAGCTTAGAATTAACAACAACATTATCTTGTACCGTCCGCACAATAGTTGTATAGTTAAGGTATGTTAACAGATCAGTATCCCATTGTCTCAATTAATAGGTAAATGATATATTATGTACGTAATGTACGGTAATGTTCTCAACCAATTAGCTTCATTAACATTAACACCTTGGTAACAGCTTATTATATAATTCATGATTAATTTAATATTGAATAAAAGAAACAGTAGTAGTTGTGATCGAGATTAAATTTATTTCTTCTATTAAGATGAATTAAAATTATTTTAAATTTATTTCATGCTCGAATTAACAATTTTAATAATTTTAATGTTATTCGACACAATTCTTTCAAGTGGGTAGGTCAACACGTAAACGCCCTAGTAACTACAACAATATAGAAACCTTGTATTCATTGACAATGAAATAGCTCGGATAGATTTTTGAAGCTTTTCTCTTACTACATTTGCTAATTGTATATTTTAAAAAAGTGTAGTGTGCTAGCAACTAACAATAATGGGTTAGCTTGACAATAGCTTCAAGCACTTCAACGTCGTATAAATTGTAGATTTTTTAATACAGTTTCAGGTGCGATCAAAAACTCATCTGTGAGTGATGACTCATCATCAGAAATGATGGAGCTTGAAGATGCAGCTTTGCTGGCTGACCCTCAACTTGAGAATAACATCCGTCGTCTGCGCGAAGAAGAGCGTCTTCTGCTGGAACAACAGGCAGCCATGGAAGCCACAGGCAACACCGACGACATAGCAGCTCTGGAACATCAGGATCTGCTACGTCTTAACCATGTAAGTGTTCCGCATGAAGTTTTAATAAACTATTTTATTTAGGCTCACATTTACACCAAGAAAACATATTGATAACCATATTATATAGCAGAAAATTATGTTTTGATTCTTCAAAAACCAGCTTAAACAGCAAGAGCTGCAGAGGCAGCTGGTAATCCTCGCTCAACGTCAGGCTCGTGCCAATGCCAATGCCAACGCTAGCTCCAGCCTGCTGGCGATCGAGGGTCCCAGGGATCGTTCCACTGAAGACTCTGATCGCAGTGAACGCCAACGTGCCAGTCGCAGTGACCTGAACGAGCGTTGTGACCGCCTGGAGCGTTCTGATCGAGGGGAACTTCGCCGACGTACATGCAACGTGCGTGTAAATGCTCTCCACGTCGCGTCATGTGCGGAGGCGTTAGAAACGGACGTCTGACCAATGGGTAGGTCCTAGATATGTACACTTAGTCTTAATAACGGTAGTTCTACATATATTTGTTAAGGTTACCATAACTTTAAAACGTTCAATTTGATTATATCAGATATGCCATTTTATGACGATTTCTTTGTTCATATTATTTTCGTGTATATCGTAACTAGTTAAATATAAAATTATCGCATTCATTTGAAATTAACATATACATTATAAATATATATAATAGACCAAATTAAAATATATGTATTTTATAGTTTTATGTAAATATTTTATATGTATAAAATAACTTATTTTTAAAATATGGTAACATAAGGACAAACTCATTCCATAACCTCAGGGCTTTAATTCATATTATTTTTAATGACAAGTCTTCATTCGACACGTAAGCATTTACAAAACAATACCATGTATGATGTAAAGAAAATTAAAAAAAAAACCTAAATCTTTGATAATTGAGGAATATAAAATCGGGTACAGTTTTGCTTAAATTTTAGAAAATTTGTTTGTAGGAAATATATGTTAAATAATAAGAATATCGGTTTTGTTTCTATGAAACGGATGACAAAACGTACTTGTGAATATAGCCCCAACAAAAGTGATTCATGCATTTGTATACCTATGTAATATAATTAACACGTCATGAATGGCAGAAATATCGATCCGGGCATGTGACGTCACACTTTCGCTAAGTTCGACTGACCCCAAAACATTCTCGTGTCTGCCCTCAAACTAGATCGCTGAAAATTTTAACATATAATAACCTCTATCTATCTACACATTATGTGCTATTCGAATAATAATTTATTATGTATATTAATATAATAAATTTGTTATATAATGTTTCAAATACTAAAATTTAATAGATGTTATTCACTGGGCTTAAAAGTTCCTTTATCTTTGTTTAGCAGTGTAGCGTTGGCGGATTATAAAACGCTGCAATGCGCCTATTATGTCACTTGTACATACACATGAAAGAAACCGATAATATTATCTTGATAATTTCGTATTATTATATATTATTATTTATTTACATTCATTGTATATAAAGCTTTTCATTTCATTTAATATTTTGAAAATTTACAAAATCGATTTCAAGGCATAGGAAGAAAATTTTGATTTTATTTTATGATTACAATATTATAGCTGTCACAGACTTAATCTAATTATTTATTCTGTTTTGACCAAGCAATTAATAATTGAGCGTCTATCAAACATTACAAATTCAGTGCCTAATTAAGTTGTATACTTGACATTAATCCATTTTTCATTTCTTCAGTCACCTTTGTAGAAATACATCAAACACCGGGATAGAATTGAATTGTAAGTTAGAAATTACAAAACGTACTAGCATGAGTTACTTAGGCAAGCGTTCTTATAAAAAGTCGTTGATTTTTAACGACTTTTTAACAGAATGTGGGTCTTACAATTAGAATAGGATCCCGCTAGCCGTTTTTGTACGTGATTGTATGTACTGTTTTGTGTTTTCAGGCATGCGGTGATACCACCTCGTCCATACCGATCCCCTGGCCTTAGTTTGTTTTATCAAAATTTTGTATTCAATGACGTACACCGTGAAAACGTCTATATACTCTATTTATTAACTATTGAATTGTTTCATTATTTGAAATAAAATTTACGATTTATTATAAGTGATAAACGTATATAATAGACATTTTCACGCCATTACAATTTCTAAACCCCCGACGGAATATCATTTGAGTGTTCAGACACCAGCCTGTACATTATCGACTCATGCATTAGGACGTGTCATTCATTTGTGTCATAAGTCATAACGTCGGGGGTTGATGAATAACCGTCAAATATATTCCCTAATAATTTTTGTTTGTTTGTATTTAATTAAATGTTTATTATAATGTAACCAAATGTATTCCCCAAAATCTTCGCACACAAGTTAATTAAATTCTCCGTACACCTTGAATATTATTATAATAATTTTAAGTGATTCGTTTTTGTTTAAAACTTGTGGAATTCTTCTCGGAGGAAAGATATTCTTACTTTATTATCTGTATACAAATGTAGTTTATATGGTAATATCGTAACCTTATTTATTAGGGTGTCCAAATTCGCATGAATTCTCGTTTATCCTTAGAGTATCGTCAGTTTACACCAAAAACAATCATTATAACGCATTTTATTCGTCTAATATAATGTTCCATACACTAAGTTCATACAAAACATGTGTAAACTAGCTGCTCTCGGATCGAGAATATTAAAACAATTGGCATACTTATGTATAATTGTATGGTTAACTGATGTGCAGTTCTGTCAACATGACAGCATGGCTTTGTGACGATCCCTTTCCATAGCGAATGTTGTGTTCTCTGTTCTGTTTTAGTTGTAAAATATATATTCCCTACACTGACAATATACGAATTTTAACAAACTCTTTGTTTGAAGGAACTGGTAAATATGAAATATAATTCATTTCAATCAATCCATTTCAGATTCATTATCTTTCATTTGAAAAATTAATTCAATGTTTAAACAAATAGATATTAATATTCCTTACACTCGGATTTCTTTTGATTCTTATACTTAATAAAGCGATCACATATAAATTTATTAAAATTAAAACAAACTAGTTATCTAACATATCTATTTGTGTCTTAGGTAAGTTTTGGATTATGCAAATTTTACCAGTTTATTTTAATAATCACTGAAATGGGACATTGAAGTACATTTTACTTAATATTAAAATTACAACATCCCTTGATATATACGTAGGCAAAGACAATAGGCACACTGACATTGAATAAACATGAGTATACTATAAAGTTGTTTTATAATATAAACTAAACATTTCAGGGACGGCGAGGCGTGAGGATAGCGCGCAGTTAGTATGGCGCGGTCGTTTGCCTGCACGCTCGCCGCCGGCATGTCACGTGTGAGTCGATAACACGACTCCCGCGTTCCCGGTGTTGATAGTATTATGGACTATTAATAGTTGCTTCATTACGTGCAAACTTACTGTTACAGCAAAATAGATATTCAGTTTTTAAAGAAACCTCTTTATGAAATCTTTGAATACGCTTATAAATTCTACATGAAAACGCATAGACGCTACTGTAAATAAACCGAAACGGCTTTTATCCAAGCTTCATACACTTTAAAGATGATTCAACACACATGTATTATAAATAAATGCAATTGAGATAAATATTTCAACTGAATACGTAAACCAAAACTGGACATGGAACAAATAAAACTCAGATAAAGGGTAATTACTTGTAGACTTTTCAAGATAAATGTGCGATAACAAATAAAATATGATATTTGGTCAAAATTATAATGATAATGCACCAAACTGATCGTATCGTGACATATATTATCTACATATTTTTAATAATTGGACATACAATTCTAATTCCGGCTGTAACTACTGTGAATGAAATACTTCGGTGTAATGTGTTCAATCTACAGATAAATACGATTATATCCAAGCATAAAACCGGCAACAAAAAAAAGACTCTCGCAAAAACACCACTCAACCGTCGTTTTATTAAAACCATACTTAAGGACATTTAAATTGTGCTCTTTAAGCTTGGATTCTATCGTTTATAAATGGATAACCGTTTTACGACCTCAGTCAAAGTGTATTACGTAATAGGAATGGCAATGAAATCCGATGTATGTGATTTCGACGATAATTTTAACGAGGTTGTGATTAAGATATATCAACCTCGTGCAGTAAATATAGATGTAAGTTTATGTTATATGTTGTGAAATATCCATTTGTATAATTAAGCAATATGACACGACCGCGATCCCGAACCTTCCTAGTCTTGTGACAGCCTCGGCTACACTCAGCTAACATGGTTAGTAATATATATTCAATTCATTTACATGAACCTGTATCATTCGTGGTTTTTAATGTATATTTAAAGGGCTTTATTCAATAAGTGTACTATACGGAAGGTTGTGAAGAATTGGAGGTGAGCGACGGTGTTTTGTTTAATACCTTGTTAAGATCGTAATCAACATTTAAAATCAGACGTTGATTAGGTACGGCAGCTCCCTTTTTGGAAGCTCCCAGTTCAATACTGCTGTTGAAACAGTCGCTGAGTGTTGACTGAAAATGGGACAGTTATATTGAATAGCTTTTAATATTACAAACATATCCAACAAGACGTGATTTTATTACTAAATGTGTTTATTGTTGAACTATTTCTTAAGATTATTTTAATCTTCTTTATTAGACCCACGAGATTCTTGTCTTCTTGTCAATTATTCTATGTCTCTCAGTGGGTTTATGAAAGTTGAAGCTCAAACTCCGTATGCTGGCCTCTGGTCGAATGCACGGTTTCCCAACTGAGGGCATACTATATAACCTTTTGTCCAGTATTTTTCAAAAACCACCTCTTTAGATTCACTATGAATCCCTTTCATCCGTTTCCAAAACCTCTTGAAATGGTTAATTTATAAAAAGTAAGGCCGCTTATTCTGTACCCGAAATTATAGTTAGTCGTAAATTCGATAAAATTATCGTAGTTAACATTGACATAATTTGTATCATATCATTAATACACATTTCATAGCGTTTAAACATAATTATTGATAAAAGACATGATATTTACTCATTAGATTAGTTTAGTTTTAGCGGATACGTAGATAAGTACAGTCGTAGAAGTTCATCGTTTTATTCAATTTATTCCGTTACAATAACCAAAAAAGTAACTGTAATCGTGAACAATAGGTACAAGGTAATCAAGCACACAAAACTTAACACACCGAAATCTCCATACACTCAAATATAAATAATTGATCTCGACAAGTCTGTTATGACATACAAAGATACAATCTAGTAATTTTGAGAAAGTATTTCATAGATTAAAACAACAGAACGCTGCCAATACACAGATTAAATGAAATCCAGATAAACAAACGCAAAATTTATGTTTATATCGATGTTAGGAAATAAGCAATTTACCCACTGTATACTTAAATATAACATAGATCTATGTCCTCAATGTAATAGATGCTTAATACTGTCACTTGCCTTACTACTTATTACGGGATGGTCGTGGTAATCTTCAATTGTTCTGCCAACTTGCTGTACCGTTTACTATTTCAAGTATTTGCAAATTAGATCTGTAGCGTATATTCGTACGGGTACATAATCGTATTTAATGATAATTCGATGGTTATATTCATAGTATTTGTAGATGAAGTTTGCTCTATCGCAGCTTCATAAACAGTGACAGTTAATAAATTCAAAGAGCGTTCCAATCAGGTACCATGAGCCCAGGGCGTTCTATAAACAGCATTGGTGATAGTGGTGTGGGGATAGTATGATGCAATATTTACATATCTACGAGCAATATAAAGTTGTAGGACTAGTTCAAGGGGTCTGTCAATTCGTCCTATTTTGAAATAACCTCACATATCTCCCGTTAATAACAATATGATTGAATGTCAGGTTAAGAATCTGTTATAAGATTGAAAGGATGTTATATTGGGTAATATTGACACAATTTGCTGGTGCGGCAACATTTTTGGGAATGTGGATTTGTAATTCTGATTCATTCACAGGATTTGAGGCAAAAAATGTAAAATATGCATTTGATGTGATTTTTGGACCTCTGTCATGTTTTAAATCTGATGGTAGCCTAAAATTTCCGATGGCAGATATACCTTGCGATGATATAAAAGAAAGACCTATTCCCATTCATTTGGATAGTAAAATAAAATCGTGTAATTGGAAGATTTGAAAAGTATATATGATGAAATGTCGAATGTTAATGTTTTACCATCTTTCGAAGTTTGACAGACACCACTATTTGCAAACACCACAAGCAGTGTCCGAGGCTGTTTCAAACCTTCTTAGATGTGTCAACTGTCAATGTTATTTATAGATTATAAATGTTAAATAATATAAGAAATTCAGCATCACGGGTCCATGAGACTTGGTAATGTGAGGGTTCAGGTCGCCGTGGCCATTATTTAAAATTATTTGGTAAATCAAACATAAATTGGGTACAACCTTGTTATATTTGAAACGCAATTGGATCCTTAATTAAGGAACACTGTTTATAAATTTCACGAGCTTAGCTTTATTCCGCATAGGTTATGGTTTTTTCTCATTGTAAAAATCTTCATCGTTGTTAAAAAAAATCGATTGGCTAAATATGAATGATAATTAATTTGTGAATTACTCGTGTAGGCCAAAATTGCAGGGAGGATAATTTTGGGCGAGCTATTATTTCTCTCAGTATTAATAGTTGATATACGATGTGAATCAATAGAATGATGAATGGATAAGCTTGATGAAACATGGACCCGGTGCGACCAAAAAAATCTGTCTTATTAAAATATTACTTTGTAGTTTTGCTCATGTATTTATCTGTATTAGTCTTAGACAAATCTATTGCAGTAAAATATTCAATATTGTTTGAGTACGGAAGTGGCGGAATCTGCACTTGTTATGCCCATATTATTTTAGATATTATTATTTTTTGTAGTCACATAGTTTGGCAGATTATAAAATTAAAGTTTACCTACTTACTTTTTTGTTGTTAAACATCAAATTAATTTCGAAATACCTTACACTATATATATATGTATTATAGATTAAGATATGGTAAAAAAAGATGGTACTTAAATTTTTGGAAGGAGGCTACAGCATACAATAAAAGTGAAGGATATACTATTCATATACAATATACATTACATATTAATTGTAAAAGATTTCCCTAAGCGGTGACATAGATTTAATTTATTAATATACTTATTACTATTTCGAACAATATGTAGTTAGAAAACCACATAGATTTCATTAATGAAATCACTTTTCTATTTACTCGAAAGTATATCAAAACAATTTTGTGGTTTGGGCAAGAGTTGGTAAAGGTTTTCATCGGTTGCTGAAACAGAAGCTCTCGAGGCGGAATATATGTAATTTAATCGCATGTATTGTATTCGGTCATTTTATCTGTAAATTGTACTTATTTTAAGATGTATAAATAAGGTTTATCCGCAGACCTTTTAGAAACATGCGGAAAATATGAAATTTTATTTTAGGTTAATATTATGCTTGTGTGGTTTATTTTTAGCGTTTATGGTTGTGACGGTTGCATGAATTCTAAATCTCTCATGGGACTCGTATTCATTACTTTGCCACTTTAAGATAATATCATCGAGGCTTTGACGCGTGTGTTGACGCTTTAACGATGCAAACGAAGCAACGCTGAGGGTTATAATTGGATTTTATGCTTTATATTTACAGTTGGTTATGGATACAGGCAACAAACAATTTCCTTAGATATAATTTTCAATATTTCACTTGCCCCTCTCCGTCCAGAATGAAGCGTGTTCATATTATATCGGGAATAACAAAAAAAAACTGTAATTAACCTAGCTTTGAATGTAACCTCTAAATTTTTAATGATTTTATTACTTTAAAATATATTCAAAATTTGTATTCTGTGTTCCGGTCCTGATATAAAATACGTGATTATTATATACCGCTTAGTAACATAATATTTATTATACAAAGAAATGAAATATTTTTTAATAATGAAATAACTTAAGTTTTCGATATGTATTTAAATAAAAAAAAAATTAATGAATAACGGCGTTTTGCTAAATTTTTGCTGATAAGAGCTTATACTGTATGGTTTCAATATTTGGATCGCATTCACGTAAGATAAATATAAAATTTTTCTAGTACTAATTACTTAACCTCTAACAATACATTAAAATTATATAAGGATTTTTAATATTAAGAGCTTTTCGATTAGTATACTTACCAATGATGAGATCTTATGAAGTAATCTGAATATTTCTCGATAATTTATTATATTTAATGTCCATCCAGTATTATTAGATAAATAGGTATAATAGTCAAAGCCATTGCCTAGCTGCTATAGCATTTTAAAATATAAGTTCATTAATTGGCCAGGAATATGTTAAGTACGATTTTGTGCTCAAATCTGAGTCCCATACGATTGAAGATGGCATAAACCATCTGTATTTACGAAATTGTTAAAAGAACATCGTCACTAGAGTTTTGGAATTCATATAAACGCCCAACCTGTGAACTCAAAGTAAAAATGTGGTACTCTGCGAGATTTTTAACTAATTGATCTTGTTCATAAAGAATAATGGCGATTACCACCGAGCGCAATTAAATTTATCATGACAAAATTAATTTAAATATCTCGTGCTAGAGTACCTTACATTTTTTAAAATTTCATTAAAGAGCCGGCTACAGACGATCGACTTTATAGACTTCCGCCACGAGGTTGAAAGAACCACCTGTACACATTTTAACCTGTTGATGGCTTATTATTTAAGCTTTATAGTAATGAAACCCCGCGCAGTATAATGTTAATATTAGGTAAAAGTAAGATTTTCAATGCATTTGATGTACTAGAAATAACACTTAAATGTCTCTGTCTTTTAGATGACCATCATTAATATAGTTACACTCTGCAGACGTACTTATTCAACCCGGTACGGTCGTCTGCGGTCTGCTTTATCGCAGTTATCTTTTTGTTGCAATTTTGCTCGTTCCAATGAATTGATGTTTATGTGGTACGGTGAGGTTGATTTGTAACATGATAAAATCGTGTGCCAATAAGGATTAAACTAAATATTTTTTCGGAAGTTTAAATGTATTACAAAACTACTTAGTAGAAAGATTCGTTAAGGCCAGTAAGTTTGCGTTAACATCTTATAGACATGAACTCCTCGGGAATGTACCAGATAATCATTATTCAGTTAACAAGCAAGATCACACTAAAATTATATAACGCTACCTTAAATTAGACAATTAAGGACCGAAATATTTAGGCATTATATAAGAGAAAAAGGTTCGAAAAGGTAACAAGTAACAATGTATGTACAGTTTAATCATATGTATATTTGATGTAACGCGTTAGTAGTTTACATTACAGTTCCAACTATAGATATCACTATGTTTAAATGTATAAAAGTCACGCAATGTATATTATACAATATACACTTACACTGTTTTAATGAACTGTTTAAAGAAATGCTGACTTTATTAAAGCGAAAACTTAGTAACGCGATTGTCAGTGTCTGAAATAGAATTTTAACTCTAACATCTCATTTACGTCATCTGTGCTTATGAGTTTACTATGACTATGTTTTTACAAATATCTAAGATTTATACTTTGAAATCAACTTTTTTTTCGTTGACTTGAAAAAAGGTTTTATTATTAATTAAAAACACCGTTTGATATTTTACAAAACAAGACAGAACAGAACTATTTCATATCTGACTTTTTCGTTGCTAAGTTTATGTTTTAATATGCAAACAGTTCGCAATCAGTTATAGTTATAAACTAGAGCTCCAGCATCCAATTAAATACAATCAATATTCAAAATATTATCTTTAAAGATTGATATGATAAAACATTAATGATAAAACAACAATAGACAAAAAACGTTTACCTTCCACTTGTTAGAATTCTAAAAATCATTTTACTTAGCATCCAGTTCTTTAATATTTATGTGATGGTCTCTAATTTATAACTATATTGTTCAAATAATATCATTGCGTGATTGACGCTTTTCTTATATTTCTGTTAACAGTACTATGCTATGAGAATTGTGTTACTTCGTGTCCTTATGATTTGTAAAAGAAATGTATAAATGATTCAATAAATTACAAATGATGTTTGATTTCTATTCTCCGGAAAAATAATAAGCTTTTCTTAGGTGTTATTATGTGACAACCAGAGAATATTCAAACAATAATTATTAAATGTAAACCAGCATACCGATTTATTTATGTAATACTTTTCAATTTTTTTTTATTATGTTTAATGTGGACTGTAATGTACAGCGTTGAGAAATAATTAATAGGATGATGGATAAGTATGTTAGTTTAGTGAAGGATATCTCAATTGGCAAAAATAACAGTAATTTTTCCACTAGAAAGTTCAACTTTCAGCCGTGTGGGAAACGATCAAATCAAAGCCTAAAAGATTGAATGCCGGATCTTTTGACTCATTAAAGGTATCAGTTTGATATTATTTCCTAAACGATATTTTGATCAACATAAAATCCACGTTTCTGATGTTCTCATTCAGACAACTTAAGATGATGTTTCTTAAAATGACTTGCCGGATAATAATTGAGTACGGAGCTGCAAAATAGAAGTAGTGTCCATAGAGTAAATTTTAGTACCATATAAATATAAAAATACTAAAAGTAGCTTTAATCAGTGTTTATTTCCTCACCTCTTGAAATCTTCTCTTCTTCTACCTGGCAATTTCCCGGCTATAGCCAGGGTCTGCCTTACATGTTGT
>DVQO01000435.1:0-17096 GCA_018231785.1 Danaus gilippus | reverse complement strand
TGGCTTTAATAGGTAAACTCCAAAAATATAAATAAAAAACGTAACAGATATTTCTCGATTATAGAGCGATACTAAGTTCGCTGGGTCCTCTAGTATACTATAAAATTACATTGCAATGAACATTTTTCTAAAAAGGTCTAGCCGTGTCGTTGTGATGTGTAAAAGTTCTTGATTCTGCGAACTCTATTGTTTGTATGATAACTTTTCATGCAGAATTTTAAACTGTCTCACAAAATGATTTGAAATTGAAAAACTAACTGCGACAGAAAAAGTTTCTGTGTTTGATATTTAGAAAGGGGCAGACTACAACACGTTTATGAAAAATTATCAAATCTACGTTGTGTATATATTATATATACTTGATACATATTGCTATAATGATTTCTATATAAAAGATAAATTTAAGCTGTCAGGGACTTTCATTTAAGAGTGTTTAAGGGGAACAAAATCACGATAAATTACTGTTGTCTAACTCCTACGATTAAAGCATCGTTCGCCAAGAAAGATCTTAGAAGGATTTTTAAACCGACTTTGAAGCATTCTCTATGTTGTTAAATCAAAGTATAGTATAGTAAAATATCTATGTATATTATATATAATTTTAGTACATTCCACGAGTTACAAGGGAAAACCATCAAACTGTCAGTTTTAAAGTAGACATAAAAATGTCGTATTAAGGGTATAGAAATTTTACAAAACGACAGCCGCTTGTCTTGTTGTCCCTCCATTGCTACGGAACTCTCGGTATACACGGCAATGAATAAAAAAACAAAGCAGTTTCTGAACAATTTTCGTAAAGCATTTTTGAGAAACTAATTTACATTTTATTTTTTATTTCTATTAGACGAGTTTGTAAAAGTTGCCAATGTGACGAAGGACATCCATTCATAAAACTATCTTTTATATAAGAAAACAATTTTAGGTCACGATATAACTTTGACTATAAACATACATGTATCTGTATTTATTAGCTTTTTATATTGTCCGAGTTCCAAAATTATACATTTGCATGAAGAGATATTGTCTGAACCTCTGTATTTGTGTGTCAATATTCTAGTATTTATAATTTTTATAATTACAACCAATTTTATTGAAGACAACACTCGAACACCCAAAAACACAACAGCTGGACCCCTTGAATCGCTCAGAATGACGATTTTACTTTTGATGTTAACAGTATACCAACTTTTATACAATCATTTTCCACTATATATCCTATTTTCGTTTATTATAAACTAGCTTTCCGCCCCCAGCTTCACCCACGTGGAGTTCGGTTATATCGCGTTTCTAAGAGAACCTTTCAAAAGTCTGGAATAAAAATTATCCCATGGTCTGTCTTAAGGTCAACTTCATCCCTGTACCAAATTTCGTTAAAATTAGTTCAGTGGTTTAAGAGTGAAAGCGTATTTTTCATTGTTTACCCCCTGCAACCCCCCATTGTGGGTGGAATTTCGTAAAATCTGTTAAAAGCTGACTTCTACTCGGCGAAAGGAATAATCCTACCAAATTTCAAGTCGCTACGCCTTATGATTCTAGAAATATCGTATTTATTTCAAAACAGAATTGATAGCTTGTTTTTTTTTAGCCCTCTGTTGATTTGATATCTTCGCTGATGAGTGAAGACTGTAAATATTTTTAAGCTACGTGTAAATTTTTTGATGAATACATATATTTCAGTTGTTTTAAAATAAGCTTATATAGTTTCTAAAAATTGTATACTAATCGATAATATTATTATTATATGAAACTCAATTAAACTAAGACACAAAATATATGTCATTTCAAAAGAGATTTAATTTTTGCACTTTTGTATGAGAATTTTTCATATTTATGAAAAACCTAATGACGTCTTTTTCTGAAAATATTAATGACACTTCATAAAAATAAATAAAAGGTGAAAGTTTCTGTTGACAAACTATGCACTCATCATTAATAGCTACACGTATCTACATAGGTAGTAAAATTATTCCACCAATGTTCATTTTATTACGTCAAAATGAATACAAACGCTTTCAATAGTTTTTGAATTTTAGAATGTAGCATAAATAAAACAGTTGCGGATGCATTCAGATATAAATATTTTGATATATTAAGCAGGAATATAAAATAGAAGTTATAAATTTAATATATTTTCTATGGTAAAAATAAAACCGATGTTCTGTCTTTTGTTAGACATTTTTATTTTATCACTAATAAAAAATTTATTATTAGAACGGTTAACCAATTTTATTCTATTTTGAGGTATTTGTAACAAATAGTGGATTTTTGAAAATAGTATTATTAATTAAGATTTATCAAACCACCAAAATTAGTGGCCACCCATAACAGAAAATATAATTTATGGTATTGGAGTGTTACATGCACAGAGTAAAGGTATAAATCCAGAAATACAAGTGCAAGTCATAATTCTAAGCTCACTTCTGTTAAAAGAAATAAAAGAAATTTACAAATCATCTTTCCATTCAGCTACCCTATTGGTCATCGAAAAAAATGTCTTCATAAGTCCAATACGGCTATACTTCATTTGAACTTAGAACATTCCTGAGTTTAATAGTCTACGGAATAGTAAAGAAAAATTATTACAAATCAACCGAAGAGCAGTCACTGTTCTTTAAAAAGAGGGTATAAAAACCCTCAAAAAGAAGGAAATTTTGTGAAATTTCTATCTATCAAGGGTTGGAGTTACTGAATTCTTTAATAATTATTCGTAGTGTTGCTCTAATTAAATGACTATTTCGGTAGTTTTCCTACATGGATACACTCCAGATCTGGGCTTTATTATTAATTTATCGAACCCTAAGATTTATATGATTTGTTAAAAACGCTTGCTCGAGGAATAATCTAGAAGATTATAATATTAGCTTTTTAAAGTCTTTAGATTTAGGCTTAGAATACATACATCTGAAAATTTATGAAAACCTTTGTTCGAAAAATAGTTGTTCCGTTATTGAAGGAGAGCTCCACTTGATTAAAGAAACCTTATTTAAACATGTTCAGCTTTGACTACATGGAGTTGGAGCTTATAAGAAACAATATTGGTTATTGTAAAGTCATAAAGGGATATAACATTTAATCTAACAGATATTGATTTTCTTAATCGCCTTAACATAATATCCTTTTATTATACGATTTTATATTATACGATTTTATAGGTACATCAAAAAAGAATTTTTATATACAAAATTCTATATCATTATCATCGGGATTGAAGAAAACAAAGTTATTCATTAGTAATGGTAGATAAAGTATTCAAAACATACATTTCATTCTACGTAGGTGTTAGAAGGTTAATAAACAAAATACTTGAAATATTACATGCCGGTTAAAACTGAGCATCAAATGTATTAAAATCAAAGTTAAATCTAAGCAAATACTGAAGAGAATTTGCAAGAATGAGTAAGAATATAAATATTACACTGCCAGATAATCCGTGCTATTGGCGACGTCACATACGCCTGGAATGCTTGTTACTATACCCCTATTTCGTGGTCTGCTGTAATGTGACATGCGATAGATGAGATATAAAAATTTAGGCGGTTGTATTAAATTTATATAGCAAATTCTTAGATAATTAATAAAAATTTCTTAAACCTCACGTCGTTGGTTACATCAGGAGTGGTTTTGATTTAATTTAAAGTTTAACAATCTATTTAAATCGTGTCTTTTAAGGATGAATCGTTCATAAACCTTTAAATTGTTTTTTGGAAAGATTCTTCACACTTTATCAGCGTTTTACTGAAACTTTTAAAATGTTAGCACTCCGCCAATCATATGCTGTCAGTCAGGATGTATGAATAATTTCAATTCAATGAGCTTATAACAGATTGTATATGCTTTTGCAAAATTTAATCCGAAAATACACTAAGGTAAAAAAGTTTTGAATACCACAAGCATTTTAATTTTATTTATATTGAAGTATAAAATTTTGTTACTTAATTTATTTTTTAACAAACTTATTAGTATTTGAAATACATAGTTATGTTTTATCAAAAACGTTGTAATTATATTACATAAGATTCCTCTGCGTAGCGTTAATTAAGATAAGATTGGTTAAATTTAAATAAATCATTTAAATATATTACTATACATATTCATTCAAATGCCCAGTGACTTGTTACAGATATCGATGTTCCGGATCAAATTGAAATAAAAATGTTTTGAAATAGTCTCTTGATAGCAAAAGGTGACGAACTCAACAAGTTTCTAATAAATCCAGTAGATATTATCCGTTTCTACGTCACGATCTAAGAATATATCTCAATTGTTTTAAAAAATAATAATTTAATCAAATAGTTCAAATGTTATTCCACGAAATACCATATTTTTAGACAGAAAAATCAGCAAGAAGTAGATTAATAATGAAGCAGTTGAGAGCCAATGACGGTTTGGAATGTTGCTACCAGAGGGTTACGGACAAAAAACTTTTTAACTGTCTCTTTATAATCAAAATGTCTTGGAAATTATAATTCAATAAGTCCTAATGGGAAAGATATTATAAGAAATATGTATGCTTGTGATTAAAATTATATACATATATATTATTATAATATAACCAATAATTTCCGAAGTGATATATCTGTAATATTGTTTCTAAAAAATATATCGTGGTTAATACGTAGAAACCGAACAATTTATATTGAAAATTTATATAAATAATTACTTAATTTTGGCTATCATCACTTATTTTGACGCCGGTAACAAACGCGTGGCCGACTGTATGAAATTATTTCTCCGGTTTGAATTAGTCAAAAGTTCAAGCAACAGTACAATACGATTTAAGAATATGGGAAGTGATGCTATCTTATTAAATAAAAAATGTTATACAAATTGTATTAGAAAAAAAAAATATATAATTTTTATATGTCCGAAAGGTGTCCTGAATGTGCCCTTAACGTGAATATCAGAAAAAATAATAAACATTTTGTTAATATTAAATTTGAATGTACAACGATTCTTAGTTTGCCGTGCAAAGGAATTGGGTGCGTTGAGTGGGTAAATAAGTTTTATCACACTTTGAATCATACGCAGTTCTTATTGCTATATTGGGTTTTAATTACGCGGCACTAGTATCAGTTTCCCGAATACGTACTATGTTATAAGATGTTTTGGAATTAAGTTGTTCTGGTGATAAGCGCAAGCGCGGGTCATGGAACTCTGAGAGTTGAGGCTCAGTCGACGAGCGAAAGAGATGCAAACATTTCTTACAGCCTACCTAGTTTACTTTGGCATGCAAGATTATGCACGATCGAGACGCTAATAATACAATGAACAAGGGATATATAATGAAATCTAGTTCACAGAAAACAATGCCAATTTATTCATATTCAGATAAGAGTGCATATAACGACATGTTATATAATAATTAGTGTACCATAATTTGATAAATTATATGCACCACTTATGTGATCAAATTTATTGTTTAATGACATCAAAAAAAAATATCATGTAGAATTTTTTTAAACAAAGCGCATGTGTGATTCGCGTAGGCCGATGCAAGTAACCGTATGCCTGCACTTCTAAAGTTGGGACGAAAAGTTGTAGCGAGCGAGCGTCGCATCTCCCAGCATTCGCGGTCCGACGCTAGCGAGGCACGGTTGGTGCCTCCGCGCTCGCCGCTGGTCGATCTTAACTTTACAGCATACATTTTTACAATTACCACCATGAGGGTCCCGAAGACCCTGCTGCTGCTGTTCGCTGTAGTCATCGCAAAGGTAAGTGGATAGCTATATTGCGAATGCTTGTATACTCCTTAACCGGCTTCTTGAAAAGTTATGAAAAGTTTTAGAAGTCAGATGTTATAATTTTTTTTTAACTTTGTTGCCCTAAAAATAAACACAACCCAAGGACCTAAAGCCGGTTTCCGCAAACTGATCACTGAACATTCTGCTAAGTTTAAATAGAGTTCTTTTACATCATAGAAGTTATTTAAATCCAAGGTTCTTTTCTTTCATATGTTATAAATTGGATTTTTTTGTTATAAAATTATATTAATGTCAGGTCATTGAAACTATCCAAATAAATTTCGTAAGAACATTATTTTATTTCATCGCTGATTAGTTTTTTTTGCAAAACAATACAAACGTTTCTGTTGTCGTTATTTAATAATAGCACTTATATGTCTGGCTGAATATATAATGTGTTTATGGTTTCTTGTTTCATTTTGTTTCTATAAAAGACTAAAAGGTGTGATATTTTAAGATGTATTTATTAGAAATCTATACGGAGTCGTAAATATCTATATTTGAAGTTTGTAAAATAGAATTTTAGTATTTAAAATATTATAGAAAAAGTTTGATTTCAATGTACAGCTTCGAACATTTCGGTGCTCTTCTGAACACCGTAGTATATCAATAATATTATTTTATAAATTTTATATCAATAGATTTTATACCCATTTAACTGGTAAGGATATATCGGTTGCGATGTTTAAAATAAAATGTTATCTGGTGCTCGTGTTATGAAGTCAAATCGATTCCTCATTACGATTTAAGAAATTACTGACAGACACATATCGGTACACAATTATTACTTAATTCGTGTTAAATTATAATACTTTACAAAGAAAACAATTTGAGGTTTAAAGTACTCATATAGATATAATAATTATATATTTATTATTATCTATAAGATTCCACTGAATATAGTAAGGTGTTAAAATATTTTTGGAGACAGCTCCGACCACGTTCAACTCGATTTTCTCGAGGAGAACCATCTTAAAAGCTTTTAATGTTTTTTCTTTCACATGCATTAAACACTTTCAGTATGGGAGTAAATTAAGTAAACACCGATGACGATGTATCGTGTGTATGAAAATTTACAGCCAAACAGAGGCTGTTGCTTTTGTATTAAAGGTTGCGATTTGTCCTATGAATATCATCCACTAGCCATGGAAGAGTATTTTACCTCGAACTCAAAAAGTATACTTTGAATCTTTACCTTTAAATCTGTTTCATTTTATTCTATTTTACAGCTCGATATTTGTAATATCTTTACGAGTAACTTAAATCTATTTTTACGATGAAATAATTGAAAAAGCTCGTTGTCAGTGTGTCAAAGTTCTTTGATAGAATTGCTGTCAAGATTCACATTAAAGGTTGGACGAAGCCATGAATATTTCAATGTAATTACAAAATATATTATATATCAGAGGCATGTTCACCGGAACTCAATAAGATAAATCGATGATGAGTTTCAAACTGGCTACTAATTAGGAGACTGGCCTTGGAAAGTGTATGTATATGTAAAAACTTAGTTAAATTTAAGAATAGTAAGATATTTAACAGTCAATCTTTATTCATTTATCTGAAAAGGAAATTCGCAATTCAAATATATATATTGTAGGCTATTTAAGTATTTTAAAACATAGCTGCAACATTTAATAAATAAATCGATTTTTCAGAATAAATTCTGTTAACATTGATTGAAGGATGATATGATACAGTTTATACAATTTTAAATCAGAATTCTTTCACATTTTGACTCAATGTAGTTATTTTATAGTGTAGATTACGAATGTATTGTAATTTTTTTTCATGCAACCACTACCAGCTTGAATTATTTTCTTTAAAGCAACATACTATATTATTTATATTACTTAGTGTATAATATTTATTTACTCAAAGATTTCCTTATGATGAGTTGCTTCCTAAGAAAACCGCAAGTAAAATAATAATAATTTTGTATCAAACGACATTTATGATTTACATTAGGTATATATATTAAATTTATATATTTAATTTTCAGAGAGTAAATAGCTCTCTTATGGATTAAGTTTCGTATGACACAAAGAAAAATAAAAAGAATTTACGATAAATAAATTTAAAAACTGACTGTCTTTATGTACTTTTACGGAATGTCTATTGTAGAGTGAAACCAGATTGGAAATATTCTTCCGTAAATAATTAAGATACATAGGATATATCCATTAAAATATTCCTTCAGATTTTATTTCATACGTTTATCGTAATTTTATTAAACGATATGTAGGTCAAAAATATTTAATTGGCTCCGGACCTGACAAAACCGTTAACGATAATATTAATATAACTTGTTGACATTTATTTCTTATTGTTTAAGGCCAGTAAAGATATCCTTTAGTTGTTGTTTGTATATATAAATTATTTTATGAAACTGAAAAGAAAAAATGTTTTAGATGGCGATTTAAATGACGAGATTTTGCATATTAGTTCCTGCGAATAGATATTCATAAGACATTTCAACTTCCGTAGACAGACAATACAATAATGCAAGACTGTTAGCTCCAAGTGGCAATATATATATATATATATATATATCCCTAACTCAATATTAAATAGTTCCAAGAAATCCGATCAAAATAAATCAACCACATGAAATGATAGTATGTATGTAATAGTATAATTAAATTATATTTTTCCTTATTATTTTCTTCTAATAATAACATATTGCATAATTCTCTTAAATTTTACAAGTAATTTTACGTGACGCAGATTTGTGATGACAAAGATATTGTTATCATGAGAAAGTGGGAGGTTAATTTGATAAACGTAATCACTTTCAGTTAGCCGTTATCTTTCTAACCTGGACGCAATTGATTATTATAAATTGGGGCATGTTTATGAGATTATCTCCGTTCAGCTCATTACAACCGTTTGATTCTTTGTAATAATAATTAATGTAATATAAATGAAAATATCTAATCTCTTTACGTCTTTAATTCAAGTGAAAATATCAAAATATTAATTAATAATATTTCTGTGAAATAACAAAAAATATATACAATTTCTTAATGCATTTCCATTATGTTATTCAAAAAAATAAAGTTAATTTAATATATTTGTTAGCATTTAAAGTAGATGTACGTTTAGATCTCAAGAATCAATTAAAATATTAGAAATATAAATTACATCTTATTTGAAGATCATTTTTAAAATACGAGTAAAACGAGAAATCTCTCTTATTCCAGTTTTTATCTTTTCAGTAAGGTTGAAATGTTAACCAACATTTTAAATTTACAAGTTTCATTCATGCCTATTAATAACTGGAAATTGGTTATCAGTTATAGGTATAATGATTCTATTTATTGAAAATTCTTTTAAGAGAACTTGAGTTTAACAGGGTAACATGAAGTCAGATACAACGAAGATGTTTTTAAATTGCAAAATTATAACAATATAAAGATAATGAGTTGAACTCTTTTTATAATTTGAACCCTACACTAGATTGCCGTAGGTTATCAAAACACTTATCGCCGGCCGCAATATACCATTCTAATTTTAATGTTCGATAATTATAAGAACATATTTTTCTCATTTTAGTCAAAAGTTATCGTCCAGTTTATCTTGAGTGACCCATACCGAATTGCACAATGGAGTTGATATCAGGAATTCGCTTAAAATATGAGCAATCTCTCATCAATTACATACTTCATTGTTATTAACCTACATTTTTAAGATAGAGATTACATAATACTTACCATTCGTTATATGCAGTTGTTGGAATAAAATGTCAGGGAAATAGTAATCAGAGTTGGTATGGCCGCTGAGGTTTCATTCTGAATGAGGGTATTTTTAGATTCGTATTATTCAAGTCAAAATCATAGGCATAGGTATGTAGGTTTTTGTGGGTGTCGGTTTAATGTTTTACACTATGTTTGAATTGGCTTTTAATAACAATATATCCTTTACCGAGCTTTATAATGTATTGTCTTCTAAAATGTACTTACTTATTGTTTATAAGACATAGAGTATATTTATTAAATAAAATTTAACGTTTCTGTGTATAGTCCAACTCTAATATTGCATGAGCTCTAAATTAATCCAACTTATATTTTTTAACATTGTGAAATTATATCCAAAAATGTGGATTTTTAACCAGTTAACTGTTACAATTTACCAGCTAGTTATTTACATTTTATTTTGATATTCAACCTTAATTCTTTACATATACTAATCTCGATATAAAAAATTACCTACAAGATAATAATTTTCTTATATTTTCTTGTAATTTTGAAATATTTAAAATTATAAATTAAAAAGTGCGTACTGTGTATAGAACAAAGATAAGTTGTGATAGCTTGGCTGCCCTATTTTGATATCTGACTTAGCGTGGCGGATGTTGTAGGTGCATTACTTGAGCTACCGAGTTAATTTTGATTTATTATATTTTAAACATTATTATTTATAATAAATATTATTATACTATTTTAAAAATAATTTATTTAAATTTAATTTATATTAAAAATAATGATTAAATAAATAAATAAATAAATTACTATAAAGATGTATTGTGGCTTCTCCACGTACTTTTATATTACTTAAAGCTAGACTCCACTAGCTTAGTAATTTATGATTTGAATTAGCCAATATTTATTTAAAAAATATTGACAATAATGATTATATGAACTGTGACGTTTCACTTTAAAATGAGGCATGGTACAATATACAATATACATACTTTTGCTCGGTAGGGATTTCAAATCGTAAACTTTAAAATAGGCTGAAATTAGACATAGGGTTTTTTCGTAACGTATTTATTTTCATTTCCTAAATGCACAGCAATGACGCAATTGAAAATTTGTTTACAGTATTTTATCACGCGTTCTCGGTTGCTATGTATATAAAAAAGGTTTGTATTTTTAGGGTTCCAAAGAACCATTATGATTTGATATAGCTACAAAGGAGCTGTTATAAATAGTATTCAAGGATACATTATTCGGGAATTGTGAATATTGCGCTTCCGGGCTTGTTTTTGTAGGAGAAACCTCTAGTTAGTTGTAGACAGAATCCAGTATTATAGGAATTAGATAAAATCTATTAAGGAAAATAATTCTACATCCTTAAAATGGAAAGAAACGTGACTTATGTAAGGTTTGCAATTAAATGAATTCCAGGTGATTTTGACGAACCTTACATTTTTCATTTTTTCCTTTTGACGTTTCTAGTATAGTCTAATAGAAAATTACGGCTGCTATTACCTGGGATGGTACGATTCCTAGTATCCGACACCGTGTTTCATGTAAATGCTTAATGAATGAATATTAAATTAAAAATAAATCCATTAATATTCAAAATACATATTTCATAAAACACGGAACCATTGATACAAAATGTATTGAAGCTTGTGATTTTTTTTTCAATCTCGTCCTTGGCATCGCGACGTCTATCAACAGGGCGTGTAAACAGCGATCAAAGTTTAAATAAGCCGTTTAAAATTGCCAAAAATTGATAACCACGTGTATTATATATGTACATATGTATGATAATCTGTATGTAAATAAGTATTTTTATAGTTGAAAACGTGACGTTAATTTTATCACGGCCTGTTAGTAATTGCGTCTGTATTTATTTGTACAGATTACAGATCTCCATTTTACGATAACCAGTAGAATTGTAAGTAAAATTGTGAAAATGGTCCATTCATTTTGAACAAAAAACATTTCATCATTACACTGAGAGTATATTGGTTGTTTTCTTTCTAGATTTTAACTTACCATCATCAGTTATAGCCGGTTTTGTTATATTTTAATAATATAAAAGTTCTTTAAATTACAATTTGATTTGTGAATTTAAGAGAGAAAAAACGTCACAAAAATACCTTAGAATTTTGCATTGATATATTTAATTTGCATTCCCATTGTCCCACACATTTACCGACATCATAAGGCTTCTTGGAATCATCAAATATAAACAGTTGAGGTCAGAACCGGTTTTGGTCATAATATGAGAGAAACCTCTCACATTGAGAAGCGCGTATTATGGCGGAGACTATACAGTCTTATAAAGACTTTGTAGATTATGTCCTGTTAGTTATGTGTGTGAAATTCTGAAATTTTAATACTAGGAATGTCATACAAATCGGATACATAATTGCGTCATTATTAAAGAACATATTATTTAATACATAATTTTGAAAGACGAGCAATATGTTTTAAAGAACGAAATATTAAAAAGGACAAAACATAAAAGTATTCTGTATCTAGAAACTAACCTGCGTGGTTACGGATATCATGCGTTCTATAGAGATCAAAGACGGGATTAAGACATGAGAAGCGGTAAAAGCGAGCCATGAAACTTTCAGAGAACTTCTTTTAACTTATAATTTTCGTAAAGTTGAATTCCCTATGTTGGAAGCCGTGATGTTTGTTTTTATTGTTAAATTGTAGCTAGCTAACAAATTTTGTGGACTAATATGTTCTCTGTTTTAACCCTTAAATTTTTTTGACACGACGAGTGCTTCTCGACAACTGATATACTGAATATTGTTAACTCACAATAAATACGTATGTTTCTACTATAAATTGCGATTCTATTTCGCCTTATGTGGTAATATGAGTGGAACGTTTCGACTCGCATGAATATAGCTTACAGTGATAAAACAAAAAGTATTAAGTAGCATATGAGTTAAATTACAGAATTTAATCATTACATAATGTATATTTAAATTTGACATATAATATTTTGTAATTTTAACAATTCTCTTCTATGTAAAAATAAATAGTTTTAATGTATTGTATGCGTACAGAAAGCGACTATAACCAGTCTTCATTATGTGTACATGTCTTTATGAATGAGAGACATTACAACGAATTGTTTTTAGGTTGACGATGTAAACTCGCTCTAAACAAACTGATTCATTTTAATGAAAACGTCAAAACATGTCGCGTTCGACCATTGATTGAAGGCCTTTCGCAGTCTCCATATTGCGTGGGCCAGAAAATGATTCATCACGAAATAAAGCAACAGAAACATACTTACAACAAATTTACATAGGTTATTTAAAACACACAAATGTATATATTATAGCAAGCTGAATACTCAAAGTATGTATGTAGGTTATTGGATGACAAATATATATAATTTTTGCCATGGTATTCGTTTTGATTGTGATTTATCACACATTTTTAAAGCCATAAAATGAATAATGCCTAAATAAAAGTGGACCTCTCTCAACTCAGAGGCGACCAATCGACAAATTTACTCGACGCAATCATTGAAGTAATTTATGTTTGTTAACAATCATCCTAATCAATTATGACAGCCCTGAACTCATTTTTAAACAGTTCAAATTTGATTTAAGAGCAATATAAAGGCAATGCGCTTTAAAATTAGTTATTTCGTAATTCTTAACAATCATTTGGCTTGTTGGTGGTTTAAACTATATTTTATTGAATCAATGTATATTGTTTTACAATATACACTGAGAAAGAAATAGTTTGAATATTTTATGAGATTTTAATTTTATTTATGAAGAGATAAATAATTGTTTTACGGCACTATAAATATTTAAATGTGTAATTTTTGTAAAAATACTTACCGTATTTCTAATCTGGTTTTGTTGAATTTTGAACGATTTTTTTACAATTACGATTAAACGTAAATATTATTTTAATCACAATGCGTTGTATTAAAATTAGTTTGTTTTAAAATAAAGTTAACAAGATATTATAAGGTTAGTTGCTTTTTAATAAATCTGAGAGAAGGGAATTATAACTACATTTATTTCGAAAAATTCTCACATTATAAGTCGAAACTAGCAGTCGAGAGCAAAACTTAACGTTGATTGCGATACTTTGATCACAGGGCTTACTTGAAAAATATGAGTGTAATTTGGTATGCGGTGAAGTGTCGGGAAGGCGTCATAGTCGCTCGAGACAAAACCCGGATCGGGGACTAATTGAGCGAAGAATGGGTGCCACCCTCTTAGTATTCTGTTCGAGGAAGCCGGGAAAGCCGGCGTTTGGGACATCAATCTCAATATGGAGGATGACGGCGCGGCGGAAGGCGTGCACGCGGACAAGAAACCGCTCTTAGCTTGACCGCCACTGGTAGCACCGGATATTTTGATTGATCTTTCACACCCGATATCAGAAACGTTATGAAAATTTTCATTGTTAACATACGATAGTGTTATCGCGTTAAAATAATTATGTGGTTAAGATTATTCTAGCAATCATAGGTCACATCGGACTTGCAAATTTGCGAATTGATCCAAGGATATCCTTTGAATAAAAATCGTAAAGCTTGGGATATAATAGACGACAAGGGCAAGCCATTAATATATGAATATATGTATGACGGGAATAGTTATCACAATTTTCGTTTCTTTTTTTTATTTTATTATAAAATATTTATTTCATGCCTACGGACTGAAATAACGTATTGATAGCACTCGATGTGTATTTTTAACGTATATTAGTATTGTCTCTCTGATACACGTATCCCTTTAGAAAATAGTTTGGTATATAAAACAATAGCTAATAATGGAAATGAATTTAGAACTGCACCACAAATACCCAAATAAAATTTACATAACATATAAGATAATAAGCCTGAATAAAAAAAAATCAGAATCATTACGGATCAGAGAAAATATTACTTCCATACATAAATGGTCAAATTTTGGTTATACGAATATAATTTGTATAATTTATAAATTAACGTACGCAAGTATTATGTTTTGTAATTAAAAATATTATATTTATAACCGGATACTCGAATATCTCGATAATCGGTGTCCCGAAAATTGCGTTCTCGGTGAGCGTTTAATAAAAAAGTAAAATAAAATTACTTATTATTAAAATTGCTTCCCTTTAAAGAATACATTACAGGCAACGGGATTATATTGTATAAAGATGAAAATGTTAAAGTTAAAAAACTTTAAAAAGTTAAACTACGTAAAGGAAATTGTACACAAATAAAATAATATATTGTATTAAATTAGTTGAGCCATTTGGATAAAGAAAACAACTCCTATTCCAATAATGATTTCTATGAAGTTTTACAAAAAGTTCACTTTTAAAATTAGTAACAGAGATACTTGTTTTTGATATTATCGAAATAGGCATTTAAATAAAAATTAGAAACTGTCTGTATTTGTATTGACAAGTTTTATATTTTGTTATCTAAAAATAAGTTTTCACTTCAAATAATTGACATTAAAAGGAATTTAATCCAAGTAATACATAATTTAATATAATTGAAAAATTTTATACTTAATCGACGGAACAAACTTCGCAACTCCAGCGTTGAACGATCAGCCGATTAAAGGCTCGTAAACATGAACACATGTTTTTAAATCATAACAAATCTCTTAAAGCTTTTACTCCAATTACGTAGCTTAATTTTTCTTTCTTTAAAAAATTCCATCAGATGAAAAGTGGCTATGTAATATCAATTTAAACTACACTATAATTATCAATGTAATTATATTTAATTTTATATTTTGCGCTATTTATTAAAGGAAGTAAATTTCACTCCGGTGAGTCGGTAACAAAGGTTTCAATACATTAAGACGTCCTTCAAAGACAAAAAAATGATCTCGAACATTCAAAAAGGGATTACGAGAGACATTAACAATGAGTTTCAAAGCTGTAGGTACCTATTTACTTTTCGTCGGGCTCATGAAGTGGCAGACTCTCCTCACTTACATACATTTCATGAGCTATTACACACCGCCCTATCGTGCAGACAAGATCTGATATTTACATGGAGCTGTATTATAAGGCTATATTAAAATAATCATCTTTTAAACATAATACCTGAAGTGATTACACGATATTATGAATAAAATATACTCTTATTTAATCATATCCAGCTGTTATTTTGCGTTGTTTGTATTTAAGGCATAAAATGACGAATAAGACATTGTGATCAGAAAGAAATCTGTAAATAATATACAAATAAACTGAATATTATTAAGAAATATAGAAGGTATTATCAACTCCAATAGATTATTTCATCCTCCAAACTCTCGAGATTTAACCGTGAATTTGTGAAATTATTCGACTGCTTTTGGTAAATTACCTTACAAATGTGATACTTGTCATGTTATATTTAATACTTTCAATCGTGTATCAATTGTGTTCATATTATGCAATGACCAATTATTTTAGATCTTTAAATATACTATTAGGACGCTACTGATGACATAGTGTGGTGGAAAACTGGTGAAATAGTTACTACCACATAACTATAAAAATCTCTATTAATATACTAATTATATATATTTTTTATACTTAGCATTTGAGAATTGCGGATAGAGCACTGTTTTGAATGGCAAGAACTATGTAGGACTTGGTTCTACGATAAGCTTCAATACTTCAGCGTGATTAGGAATTCATTGAAACCCGATTTAGCTACTCGGCGCTCCGTTTTAATGAGGTACCAGCATACAGTCATGTAATAAACATTTATACTCAAATAAATTTTCTTACTAAAAATATATTTTTGTAATTGCAAATCGTTAAATATTTTAAGGGTCGTGAAAATTATTTTGGTTGGAATTATGTATGTGACGTGACGTCCGTGTTGCTTACTGTATTCATAACACGTGCCGGTCTTTGAACCTTAAATTGTATCATTAGCACAATTTCCGGTGGGTCATAACAAAACAAACTTCGGTTGCAAAATTGCAACTTGACTGTTGTAAAGTTTATTACCGAGAAATCTAATTTGAGGGACGTTCAGACTTCTAGAAGTTTTGTTACTAGGCTGTGAGCTTATTTCGGATCGACAATAGGACACGCGCCTGTTGTTTGATAGTTTTGGGACGGCCAAGATTAGAGTAGAATTATGTTTATACAAAGCAATTGATAAAAATAATGTTATATTTATAGTATTTGTTTAGAAAATAGTTATATCTCGTACAAGTAGGTACAGATTATATTACTGTTTTTATTTGATTATATTATACTACTTTTTCAAGCTTTAGTTATCTTAATTTAAATATAAATTGTGATTCGTTTTAATCAGATTTAAATTGTAAAGATAATTTACGACATTACGATGATGAGACGTAATCTTGAATACTTAACCCATCCAAAAAATGTCATCATCAATCAATAAAAATGATGAGATGAAATTGCATTTCATTATTAATTTCACTTGTAAAATTTGAAATAGAATTAATGTATTACTTGTAACATTTTATATCTATTACTAGTTTTTGTCCGCGACTTCGTCCGCGTTAATTTCTTCATTGGTAATTTATGTATAGCTCACCGGGCGAACTCTGTTTCATCTTAGAGACCATAAATAACCAGATATTGTTTTTTTTTAAATTATTCCTGTTTCAATCGAACCAAATGATTGACATATTAGTTAGTTGTCAAATCTAAT
>DVQO01000434.1:0-17103 GCA_018231785.1 Danaus gilippus | reverse complement strand
CCCGGCACCCGCACGGTGAATCCATGGAATGCTGAGAAGTTTCGTCTCATGTACTTTTAAAGTTTTATTAAACCTTAAGAAATATTTAACTCATTAATACACTTGAAGAAACCAAAAAAATTTCAAAAGTTTTAACATTAATTTTTTTTTCGTGGAGATTACAATATTCCTATTACAATTTTTATAAAAAGTAAGAACGTTATGAAAAATTTTTTCCTTTATTAAGAAAATTGATTTATTAATAATAATGATATATCTAATGCTAAATGTGATGAATATATTACTGTAACTGCTATCTAAAACATATCAACAGAAACGAAAAAAGTTGTTACTTAATTTAGAAAAACATACGTACTAAAAGTTTTACGCCTCACTCGCATCACTAGACTAAAATTTATAGAAAAATCATTTTAATTTGTACCGCTCAGCGACTTTCATAAAATTGTTATTTAATAATTATAATTGATCTCATACAATTGTGTTCTAAAATTTGAGTATTACAATTGCTATACAGCCCAAACAAAGCCACTCAATAGTATATTACAATGAGAAAAATTTTTAAGGATATAATATTCTGTACGAAACTAAATAAAACCTTATTAATGTATGATTTCTAAATAGAACCTTTTTAAATAGAACCTGCATACAAGTTTCTTATGGAATGCTGTCAATTATTATTACGTATATAAGCAAAATGCCAAAGCTTTTTTCGTATTTGATTATTTTTATTCATTTAAATTTTGGACTCGTTTAATTTTAGTAATAATATTACATTGCAGTTATGGATTATGTATCAGGAATAATAGTTATAGTTTTAATGCTTACAGCTATATTTTATTGTCTTAGGCGAAGAGGTGGCAAAGATGGCCCATTTTAAACAGTTTTGACTTTTAATTGTTAAATCAATTTGATGAAAATTCCCGTAATAATTACATAACTATTTATATATTGCAATAAAATTATTAGTGTAACATGAAGCTAAAAATTTATAAAAATGTATATAACTTTGTTTTCTTTTTCCGTTATTTATAGTATAATTATAATATTTAAATCTAGTTTGCTTAGTATTAATACGTCCTTTGGGATTGGTGATTTTGGTTTAGCTTGAGATGCAGGTCATATTTCATTATTTAAATACTAAGCAATTCCTATTAGAATACTAATTACAATTAATAAGTTTATTGAACAAAAACTAATATTTTGTTTCACAACAACAAAAGGTTAAAAATATTAATGTGATTAAAAAAACATACCACATTAGATTTGTGTCAATTACAATGCAGATATTTTGCTACTGCAATATTGTTGCGTTTTTCATAAAAATTCTTCGATAAACAAACCGTTTCTTCAACCGTTCTTCAAAATGCTTATCACGTTTCTAATCACCTACCCTGCACTAATGACAGTATCCATTAGGGCTCAGACATTTTATCTCGTTATTTTAACGGCCAGGAACGCTGCTACTGTAATCACTGCCTAATCATTTACTAAGTATTTAAGAAAAGGAATGCTTATGAGGCTATTGTGTCTAAACATGTACGATAGATTAAAATGATTGTTTTAAATATTTGATGACATTTGTGTCAAGATTTGGTGATGATATTTTTACTTAGCGATTAATTTTTAAAATTGATTCAGAATTAGAGTTATTTATTTATAAATTAATATATGTACAAACAGAATGTTACCTTTAATGTCTAAAAACTTGCAAAAAAATCAATTTATAAAAAGTCAATGTGTTTCATTATAACATACATTAAGGAAAAATTTAAACTGCATATTATTAAATTGATTTATTATTTAAAAAAGATAGTACACAAATACAAAATATATGTATGTTTAAAATATAAAACTTCCTGGACTCCATAGAAAGACTTGCAAAAAAGTTTTTTGCTGACAAAAACGTGACTAAGACCCATCTAACCATCATTTAACGCAGACAAACAGTAAGTGTCTTCTAAAATATTATAAGGTATATTTTTGACAACGTGCAGAGGTATTGCATTATTTAATTCCTGTATCTCCTTTTATCTCTGGAAAGCCAGACGTACCGTGGGCCTCTATCCTTTATTTGTAGACCTTCCTCGCATCCGCATGAAGTGATTTGCTTCCTCCTTCCTCATGTTCACAAAAAAGGATTGCAACAGTTTGAATACGTCTATGTTTCCCTTTGTTTCCTTTCACGTACAATTTGATCTCTTCAAGACCAGAGTGAATAGACTGTTAGTGAAATAGTGCATTCACCACCTATGGATCTATTCTACGTACTGGCGCTTTAAATGATAGTCAAGCACTATCCAGTTAAAATAAAAAGGTATAAGACAACGTCAAATTATAAAAACAAGCTTGGAGCTCTAAGTTTTTAGTTTAATTTGAAGATTGGTGTATTGTATATCAAATCATCAAACTATGTGCTTTCATATTGACTTTATAAGTTATACCTACACCGATTAACAATATCATTTTATTTTTCTTTACAGGCATTAAAAAACAAATTAAGTAAGAATTTAGTATTGTTACTATTTTCTTATAAAAATAAATTAATATATTAGAACAATATTCGTCAGAATTACAATACAAATGATATATCATAAATATTATATTCCATGACATGGGCTGTGTTTTAACGTTACAAGTATTTTCGCTTAGCTGACACTTAGAAACGTTTGTTTGTGATAAATTAGGGTTATGATTTACTATTGAAATTTCTCCTTCATGAAAGTTATAAAAACTACTGATATTGTTATGGTACAATAAACATTTGTAAATAGACAAAATTGATAAAATAACTTGTCGTGTTTCTTACTGGTAATTCAATTCCGTACAAGAGATATTATATATATATATATATATATATATATATATATCCTTTTCATAGTTCCGATGTCATTTTGTAAATTTTAGAACCGACTGAAAAACAATAGAGGCACGTAAGTAGCTTTTGGGGGATGTTTAAAAAGTTTTAATATAGTACATACTTTTAACCATCGCCAATTAGATTATATATATGTATATGTATGCTAGTTATATTGTTATTTTCTACCTTGTAACAGATTCACGTAATTACTAATGAACCAGCTTAAAACATTCTACATTGGAGATACAACATGTTAAATGTGTGATAAAAGGATAAAAAAATTGAGAAGTTTATTATTAAAACGAAATATAAAACATAATAGATACCATACCTCAACAAAGAGAGAGAAATCGCAGAGAATTGGTAATTCAAAATACATCCTTAAAAATTTACATCCATAAAGAATCGGAGCATACTTATACATTGTAGGAATTATCATCAAGCCACTAAAAATTGCTTCGTTACAGAAACATTGGATTTTGAGAGCATAAATTCCGTCTATCTTGATATTAAGGATATTCCTGTCATGAATAAAACATAGAGTTCTCAAAGGGCAATCACTGGGTGCATTAATTTAATACATTTATGTATATCAATCACATCCCCTAACCAGATAGAATCTCGGTGAATTCATTAACATTTTAAAGAAGATTATTAATATCGCCATTCACATAAACCTTTCAAGCAAATGACAAATGTAACAGATTTCATATATCTCATTCTATTTATTTATCATTCATATACTGGTATGGCTATAATTTGAAAAAAAAAAAATTTTAAACCAAATTTTACTTTAAGGAAGTTCATTGTGTTTTATTATGTATACCTATTTTCTTTTTGTCCCTATATAAGACTAGAGCGCTGAGTGACTATTTATTTATTTACAACCACGCAATGCGACTAATTCCTACGAAGAAGTCCAGTTTCTCGTAAATAGTTTAGTCTGTAATTTGTTTGTAAGATATTAAACCAGAAAAGACTACTTTTTTATTCTTTCAATTCTTTTTAGTTTCACGATTTCACCTACTAAAACTACGTCATTGTAAAATTTAATTTATCTTTAAGAATTTTGCTACAAAATGGCTTATAAAATTATCTTTGCTTAAATTAGCTTTATATGTTTTAAATGATAGGGACAAAAAAATATTAAAATTCATAAGTATTTTTCTCCATACGTTTGACAAAATACATTACACCTAACCCGAATAAATTTAAGAGGCTATTTCTTTCTAAATTATAGGCTTGTTTTGTCAGTTTATTGCCTACCTTAAGCTGAATTTTGCAAGTTAAATGTATGAAAACAGACGAAAAAAGAATATTTATTTTGTTCATTGCTTAGCGACTGTAATCTAAATTAGAAAAGATTATACATTAGTTAAATTAATGTTCACATTAAATGTGATACGGTCTTTAGAATAGATTATTGTGATATTTTTTATTATTATTGTACTTATAACCTGAAGGAATAGATTAAATACTATAGCAATAGTTTAATTAATAAATCCGGGAATATCCGTTCTATTTTAAATAATATAGAAATTTGGATATAAAATTTCCTTCACCCGACGGCTTCATAGTATACAGTTCAAATAAAGGTGTTCAAACTTTGTATATCTATATCACCTTGGTAGCTCTTAAAAAAACTATAGCATGATAGGATTTTATTACTTTTCTGGTATACTATTCTATTGTGTTTAAAATAAGTCATTATAAACAAAATTTGCACCATTATAACAAGCGCAAAAAATATCCCTTACTAATTACCCTAAACGCGTTCATTTAATTTCTTACTCCCAAACCTGTCAGTAACATCCTGACCTAAAACAAAATTACGCCGAATCATAATTAAAACATAATTAAGCGCTCCCCAAATGACTATCAGTTCGGCCATAGCCACGGGCAAGGTAAAGAGCTTTTTTACTTATTTTGTCTTCCATAATCCGGGCTTAAATAGGAATTTAATTTGAACATCATTGTTTAGTCTTCATTTACCGTTCAAACATCAAATGAAATGTAAACATTGAGTAAATCACGGAATATGAAAAATAATATTCCCTTTTTTTGTCTTTATGGTTCTTTGAATTTCCGGATGAACTGAATACAATGCTAGAATTATTTTCTCTCATTCAAGAAATGACTGAAGCTTTTGACAACACAATTCATGCCTAATAAATGAGACATAAATTTTACTTATATAATATAATTTTTTTGATGAATAATAATATAAAAAATATAAGATAAGAAATAAAAATAAATCGTGAAATTTTATAAGTCATGTTGAGAACAAAGAATGTAAGATGAGATTGTAATATTGTTCTGTCATGCACATGGTGCGGCCTACATTATTAAACGTTTTTGTTTTATGTTTCTTTACCTATATGAGTATTTTGTTCAAGAAAACGCAAGTTCTTATTATATTTTTATATCACGTTTTATCCGCGACTTTGCCTATGTATAAGGTCTCTTATAGAAATACAGTGTTCCGTTTGCATGTCTATAACACTTCTTTCTTAACAACGAACAGGTATAACATTATTACATAAGAAAGCATGCTCATATCAACAATCGAAATAGCTGTTTATACTGTGAATTATATTTCTTTTAAAAATATACGCTCCGTTTTTAATGCGGATATGATAATACGACAGTAAATAAAAAGTCGCTAACTTAAGATTATTTTGAGAACATAGAGTCAATCTTTATATTTTTTATAATATGTTATAAAAAAAAAAACATTTTAAACAAACTTGTTATCACAGTAATTAAACCAAAGTAGAAATAATAAAATTGAAATATTTTCATTGTGATTAGTATCTAGTAATTAGTAATACCTGGCAGACATTAATCTGAGGCATTGAAATTCACTAAAAAGTACTATTAACACAAAGTGGGCGTCTTGTGTTGTACATTTACAGTGACATACAAAGATTACTTGCTTATACATACATACATAAATATACTGTCAAATTTAGCACTTTTCTATTTTGAGAGTAATAATCTGAACCAAAACAACAAAGAGTGGCGCTAACGGCATATTTCAGAGGAGCAACGAGCAGCGAAAATGTAAAACATCTGTGCGTGCGACCTCATATTGAGACGACGCGATGCATCGACCTACCGGCTAAACTAACATTAAAACTACTATTTACTCTAGCGATCACAAAACTTTTTTTTAATCGCTTAAATATTAATAGATCCGTTGGGCACCCAGCAGATACACATATATGGAATATCTTAATTCTCGAAAATCATTTAAAGATTTGATTAAACTTAGGAAATATATATTATTTAGACAAGTTTTTACAAGTAAAACTTGCTGAGTTACTTAAAATATTGATAGGTGAAGAGAAGTGAACTTTTTACTTCTTCAGAATAAAATCTTAAATTTTCTTTCGAATTACAAACACCCATTTTAGTATCAAACTGAACCATTTTGGGGATCGATGATTTATTTTATACGATACTTATTAGGCCCTTGTCTACTCTCATATTTTTTAAATGTCTCAAATAAATGGCATAATGCTAATTATTTCGCGAGAGTTTAAGTAAAAGTGAGTTGGCATAGTGGTATTAAGACCTATTTAGTATTTATATTTTATACCTTCATAGTCTTTAAGTTCGTTGACATATGTAAAAAACTTAGATAATCAATTTGAATTATCATATTGTATTAATATACAAAGTATTTCAAACTACATGAGACTTTGCAGTCAAAATTAAATTGTTAGTAATTTTTGTACAAATAACAGCTATAGCTTATTAAAGGATATTTGAAACGTTTCAATTGTGGCAATAAACTGATAGGTTGTATTTAATAGTGCTTGTTCAGATGTTTCTGTATACACGTTTATATTGCATAATAATCATGTAATGATGATCTAACATCATGACTATTAAATAAGGTTCAATTTAAATAATATAAATATTGTAATAAAATATTTGTATATAGCTATCAAATATGCTTGCTATGCTTTTCTTTATATGTAAATAGTCTTCAATGTAATCTAGAAAGTCAATTGGAGATATGCAACCTGTGTAATTGAAATTGTTTGAACGTTATTTCACTGGTGATAGTTACGTTTTATGATAGACATTTGGCACGTAGGGAGAGTGCTTTAAGTTTTATTTCTAGCGGTATCAAGTTTTATATGTAACATGACATTATTACGTAATCCGTTGAAATGAAAATTGTCATCGTTTTACAGCAGAAGTTTTACGAGTAGCGGAATGAAGGCTGTATAAGTGTTTTAAGTTCGGGAATTGTAAGATGGTTTACTTCCACGATATTCAAATTTATTTCGAAAAGAAAGTGTCTGAAACCGCTTCGAAATCTTCAAAAAATCTAGTGTTCGATTTAAATTTTTTATTCAAATTGCAAATTTAAACCGTTGATTTAAAGAGACAACATCGTAAAACATCCTCATCGTTATAATTTAATTTGGAATCAGATATGATAAACAGAACTTTACCATATGATAATACATAATTTTATGAGAAAATGTTATTTCTTTGAACTATGTGAATATAGTCCGCAGAGTCAAAAGCAAGATATTCATTTTAAACTTTATCCGAAAATCTGTTTACGGTGGTTATCTGAAAACAAAAAATACACATTTTAAAATAATATGTTTTGCCGTTTAGACATTTTTGATTCATTGTTCTATGAAAACAAAATTTTAGGAATATAATAGTTATTCTATTATAGCTGAAAATTATTCCATAATATGCAGAAATATTAAAATATAATTTCAAAAAGTAAATAAATATTATTCGAAGCCGTCTTATAACCAGAAAAACCAATTCATGGACATAGCCTTTCGAAACGAAGTAAAACAGTTTATGAAAATTGCTATTGATATTGTTGATAAATATGAATTGATAATTTTATGAAAACGGTTGCTTAGACTTCTATTACAATAAATACAATGAAGCTGAAAATGAGTGATGACAGATCCGTCACTTAGATATTCAAAGCCTCTAAAATTGTGTCACATTATATTATGTCCTAGAATTTCCTCGTAAATTGATATAGTTTTGTCTGTTTCCAATGTTCTATGTTCGTATTTCTATAACTGAAAGGTATTAATAATAACATTGTAATTTTTGAGTTCTTGGTATATATGTGTTATATATATCACGTTGGAAATAATAATAACTAACTTCAGTTTCTTTCAGTCAGTTTCCTTCCTTAACTGTACTGCTCGAAGGCATTGCTACAAATAAAAAATATCATCACGAATTCTTTCTTTCCTAATTATTGTCTTATATAACGACTTCCATATATATGTTGTAATTACTATCTAATAAATATATATTATCAAGGGTAAACTTGTAACAGAAAAACAAAATCAACGCAATTTTATTACAAAAAGGCATTTTACAAAAAAACACTATATTTTTCATAAATATTTGTAAATATTTTATCTATTCTAGCAACGTAAAAAATATCAGTAATCGGGGATACTATAAAATTCAAGGCTTTATCTCAAATGGGCTTCATTATCTTCATTAGAATTTAGGCAAGCTCGACTTTTCCACGCATTTGGTGGTTTGATCACGTCACGAAGTAAATGATGCCTATTTTTCTTCACTAACATTTTATTTGGTCAAAATTACCTTTAAGATAACCTTGGAAGGTCATTTAATGTCGTTAAATAACTTTCTTTAGTGATTATTCTTTACTAGGCCAGCTTTAATATATATTAAGTTATTTTTTTTTGTTAGATAGATTTTTATATTTATTACGTACAAAGTATGTATAGAAAAATTTTACTTTAGACGCAACCTCGTATTTTATATACCCCGCGGAACTAAGGGGGACACTCTTGCACTCCCGGTATAAGATTATGAAGCAGATGTTTGTATGTATCCACAGAAAATGTCTTTCTTGGTAATATAATAAGAACAACTATCAGCATTATCGGCTTCTCCAGATTGAATGAGTTATCTTTTCATCTATATGAACATATTAATCACGATAACTCCTTAGGTAATTAAGGTTCGTAGGTATGTTTACAATAGTGACAATAAAATAAACAAACAAAACTCAATTTCATTAAATAATAGTTGTGAAGTATCATTCGTAATGAGGACCTTAATTTGATTTATTAAAAATGCGATATAAAGAGGAAGTAATATGTATGTACATATGTATATATAAAGAATGAAAATTTTTATACATATATGCCCATTCAACCTACATTAAATTCTGTTTACGTAACTGCCAGCCGTATCAAATATACTTATTTATATCAAAAACCGATCGCTAACCAAAATTTTCTTAAATAGATATTTATAAAGGTCATATCAATAAGAAAGTGTTATGCTTCTATGTTCAATAAAGATATTTGAATTTGAATTTTGAACATTTTTAATTATTATTAATGGTTGAATATCTGAGGCTAACCATAACAGAGGATAAATATAGTTACAATACTTCTACAAAATAATATAGTGACTAATGTTGGTATGTTGTGTTTGTTTAAATTACAATAGGACCATATACAAATGTGTTTGATCTCAATATTTTGTTACGTACTTAGAACGTGAAAATTTGTCCTTACTTGAGTTACTTCTGGAAAATAAGATTTATAAATGAACATAATTGTTATTCCAGTATCAAAGCTTCATAGTTATAAAGTTATTTCCAAATAGATTGCTTAGATTTTTGTTTTGTGGTTGGGTTAGAAACACTAACAGATACACTAACTTTCTTCTTCATAATGTACCTATGATAGTTTCTTCTAAAGTTGGTCTCAAAAGAGACTTCTAAGAAGTCAAGAATATACTCGTAAGAGTCACGGGTTATAAAAACTAATGCAGCTTGGACTCACCATGGTAAGCGTTATACAAATCAATTTTGTCAATAGCACAATATAAACAGTAAAAAGTAAATTTATTAGATTACTTTAAATAAGTGTATTAATTTCGGTGAACATGATACGATAAGTTTTGTACCATTTTGCTTGAATGTTTATTGACTGCTTCAGGACTTCGTTATAAACCCGACGATTACTTAAGGTGCCGGTACTGAGCTGTCTCGAGTACCTTTAATTCCTTTACAATTTTCTATTCGAATGAAGTGCTTTTGTAATTGTGAAACTTTCATAAATAGTTTGAATAGACAAATGTCTTATTGAGAAGTACGTTTAAACATGTCTTATTATTTCTTAATTTGATTCCAATTCTCAATAGTTAGAATTTATCTTTGCTACATTACACGATACATATTTTTATTAACTTATAGTCCCCTATATAATCGATTAGACACGTGAAGGTCAGAATGGAATTATCTTGTGAAATTTAACATAGCATATTGTGACTAGCTAATTCAATAAACTTTTAAACTATTTAAAAAGATATAAGGTATATTTTAATTTCAAATAGAGTCCTAATATAGTCACGATAACATCATAAATTTTATTCGCCAATTTCAGCAGCATTTGAAAAATTTTAACTTATTTTTTTTAGTTCTCATTTGGACTGAATTTTTTTTTATAGAACAGTATATACAATTTTTTTTTATTATTATATCGATAAGAATAGTTTACATATTAATCTTATTCGTGGATTTTGCTTTTTCTTGGTAAAAATTTGAATATTGGCAAAATCCTTCCAAACTACAAAGACGATCTGACACTGTATATTTCTTATCAACTATTATTATCATAACATAGATTTATTTTCTATTATCATTTTGATATAATGCTCTTGATTTTTCTGTTATAATTCAGTGATTTTTCATCTGTTTTAAATATATTTGTTACTTATACAAAAAGGAATTACGTAATTATATCAAGAGCAACGTTTTAATTAAAATTGATATTTAAGCAATAATAACATGATATTGACGCACATTCTCCCGTAAACCTTATCCCTCAATCTATAAATCGTTGTATAGTACCAGTATTTCGTAGTTGCTTTGAAAGCAAGCACCTTTATGACGTACTCGAATGTTACGAGGCTAACCATGTCGTTAAGTTCGGTATTAAACCAACGAACCATCCGGGACACGTCGTAATATTTGGAAAGGAATACACCTGAAATCAACTTTGTAATTCAAAATTTTAAAACAGATTAGATAATAAAATTTTAAATTGATTTTTACTTTCGATGGTATTTTCTTCTTCGATAGGTTAAGAACAAAACTTTAAAACTTTATTCATAAAATAAAAATAGTATTTTTATATTATATTTTTTGTAAAAGAAATTTGTTTATTTATCTTGTTTGATGATTGTAAATATACGAATATATGTGGTGTAAATGGTCTAGACATGAAATTACTGCAATTTTATACTTTTGATTTCAATACTATTTGTTAAATTGTTTCTTGTTTTTTGCAAGCCATTTTTTACTTAAAACTTAAATATTATTTAAAGCGTTATATAACTATACTACTAGAATAATGGAATATAAAGCAAATTGTTCTTCGAATTTTACGACGTTTGAATTATTGTATTAAACTTTCAGTGGATCACTTTACTTATGAATAAGACAGCACATTTTATATTCATCTATATTAAGCATTGCAGTAGAAACGTCTGTCTGCTCTGCGCTTGAGAATGGCTGATGCACTAGATTGATATATGTAATTATACTTATATTGTTTTGTGGAGATAAATAGTTACGATGTACCTGAATTACTTAAGAAGAAAATATGTATAAGGAAAAAAAATATAAGATAATTATTTTATCGCAATATTATTAATCATCCGGATAAACAGTTTGACAGTGCAAAAATTTGTATTCAAATAATATTTCAACAATGTACTAAAACATTTATTTTCGTTGGATTTTAAATTTTAAATCGATGTAATGAAGCTTCAATCACTACCTATAATTAATAGTTAACTTTTCTTATATCTCATATTTCAACATAACTATGACATTGTAATCTTTTAATTTCTTTTTTTATGTTAATTTAGATAATTTATATAAATCCTAAAGAAACACCCCTAATTCCTTTGAAAATTGTGATATAAGTTTTGAATTTTTTACAATAATTTCTAGCAAATATATTGTAATGATTAAAAAACCACATATGTATATTTTCGACTTAACGTTCTAAAGTATTTCAATAAATACTTTATTATAATTTTTAATGCTTTTCTTTTTTAATGAACACCTAAATTTTCTGCATCTCAGGACATAAATTAAACCCCTTTCTTATCCAGACTATAATCTATATGTAAATTAGATTACCAATTTTCCTAAGATGAAATGGCATGCCAAGCCGAATGGGAGAGACGTATTTTATTTACATAAGAATAAATTGTTCTTACTAAATCCTTAGTTTTTGTTGTATTTTTAATAGTAAATATAGTTTTTTTAAACCATTATGTGTATAGCATGAAACAATAAAAATATTCCAAGTTAATAAATAATAAGACTTTAACATTCAGATTTCCTTGACAAAATACATATAAAATCAAAGTATACCCATAATATCACAATATAGTAAAAATATGAGATATAACCTCTAAATGTAAATAAATGAATAATAATATGTTCCTTACATACTTAACTTGTATATTAATTAAAATAACTTGAAATGTTAACTACGATTTCATTTTATAAATACTAATGGTAATTTAGTACTTAATTAATAAAAAATAACAAGAATGAGTTTCATTTAATGTTCCTTAAAACAAACAAAAAATCCAAAACGTCGCTGTACAATACACAAAATTTCACAATAGAACAAGTGTGCGAGATAAGATTGTAATATTGTGAACAGTATATACAATGCTCTTGTATTTCAGGATCCATTGTATTTTTACGTACTGATATTATTATTCGCTATTTCTTAAACAAGTTCACAAAATATATTATCGTGTAAAATGTAAATAATATAAAAACACCTAATTGAGAACATTCTTTTTTTTTAATAAGTCTATGTTATTGAATGATTTATATTGTTTTCTCTTGAACACTACGTGTTTTGAGCATTTTTTCTTGGTATCAAAAAACATCTGTTCATATCAATAATAAAATTATTACTCCAAAATATATCCACACGTCAAACCTTTTGATGACATGTGACTCTATGATAATGATAAAGGATATAATGTAATTTTCTGCTTGAATTCAACGTCGTTCCACATCAGAATATAACCAGTATTAGTCAATTTGACTTCGTTTTATTTTTGGCACACATGTATGTAATGGAAAAAACTTCCTTATTTCACGATTTTTGTCCTGTTAAAATAATTCAGATCTTGTGTGAATATTCTACAATTACATATTAAGGTAAAACCTTCGGTTGTCTCAATATTTTCTTTTTTAAAAAACATGACAAGTGAAGGTATATACTTAAATAGCAATGTGAATTTTCAAATATTTTAAAATGTTAAATAACATCAATTATATTAAAGTTTCTTTTTAATTCTCTTTACAAAAAACGCTATAACTTGTAAAATTAAAGGATAAAATCGTTTCTAAGAAAGTGGTTCTCTCTACTATGTTCTATAGACACGGACATATTTTCCATATTTATTTCTACCTTGTCACTAAAGTCTATCAGCAACAGAATGTTATAGATAAGAAGAAACATGGGATCACTGTGAATGTCAACTTTAGAGTGTATCTAACAAGATAATATATTTTTAATATATGTATTACATATTCAAAACTGATTAAAAATTCTTGTGATATCACTTGGTTACATGTTTGTAAGGACTGTTCACACAAACAATTTACCACTGAGATTAATAACGCTAGGCACTTATATAACTTACATATCAAAATAAGACATAATATGGCCTAAATTTCGCACAGTTCGTATGGAAATATATGATAAAATTTATATTGTACGAAGTCATTTGACACGAACTATAGATGTCGCTTACGGTAAACATTGATTAATATTTTAATACATTATTTACATATCTCCCTGAGTTGAAATTAAAAAAAAACTAGTGTTTTTCTAATAAAATATGTTTCCTTAATATAAATTATAATTTATTCATGTTCTCATATTATTATAATTATGACTGAGGTCGAATATTAAACTTCTTTGTTTTTGTTAGAGGAGTTTGTAATTGACATGTCATAATAGTGAATATAAAAATAGATCAGTATTGTATCAGATAAAAGGTTATGTATCACAACGAAACTGAAAAGCAAATTTTTTTGTAAGAAATTCTCATATATTCGACTGTATAAATACAAGCACGGAATGGGGTATTAGAACATGCATAATTAATAAGAGTTACTTAATTAAGACCAAACTAGTATTTGGTATTCTATATAAGGTTTATAATTATGATGGCAAGAAAATTATTTAATTTAATTGCACTGTTTACGTGACAGACAAAATGGTCTCCTACAGTTTTCAGACAGCGGAACAACCGAGTAATCAAATTTCCTTCTCTCTATGTTTTGGTATGCGAATGACGTTCTAACCATTTTATGAGTTTAGAATGCAAACAAAAGAATAGCGATGAGTTAAAACCGTTAGTAGCTTCAAATTTATGCTGTGTTAACTCATTCTTTATTTAATGAGGTTACAATAATATTATTATGTTAAATCAGTATAAAATAATTTTATATAAGTTTCACTATATAGTATTAATTTATGCTAGCTATATTGATATAAAACAAATATATTTAAATAAGTTTATTTTTTTTTTACATTTACATGAATATCTTTGTGATTTTCATGTTTGAGCTAATTTCGATTTACTAGTACTATACATTTTTAGCTTTCTTTTTTTCTTTTATTTATAATTGTTAACTTTGTGTTAACTGATTTATTTTAATTCTATATGCAAAATCGTACAGAATATTTTTTATGCTGACTTCATATAATAAATTTTATATTCCTTTATATTAAATTCCAGAAAAAATTATATCTTTATCAGCCATAGTAAATTAATTAATTTATACTGCATGTAATAGTTGGGTTCATACTCATCATTTAAACATTTTATGAACAAACATTAAATGTAAAATACATGTGAAAGTTTCAAACAATTATTATATTTATAAATTTTTTTGTACAAGAATAATTTTGGTATTTTTAATAAAGTTTGTAAGCAAGTGCAAAAGAATCGAAATTTTTATACGAATATATTCATGTCGTATAGATTTTGTAATTACATTACGTTCTTTGAAAATGCTTTGTACGCATTTTTCAGTACCTATTCTAACTTGAGATCCGCATAATGAATGCAACTGAAACTTAACGAACCCAGGACTTAGCCGTCTCAAGTGGCCGTTATGTGGCGTTAAATTTTATAATACGAATCCTTTGGAAACCATTATTTTATATTTTCATTCCAGAAACAAAAATTACTCAACGTCATGAATGTTTGGATAAAACATAGTCCTATGACTATATATATGACCATTAAATAAAGTAAAAGCAGTTTTTTTCATCTTTATGATATTTTTACGAGCAGTTTTTTAAAATTTTTAATTTTTAATATTTCAATATTTTTATCATATAATAAAACATAACACTAAAGTAAAAAAATATTACATATATTGCATACATACAAATTATGTCATGCATGGATTTTGTATATTATATATATTTTTAATGTCTTTTGTAAAAATACTTAACCTTCGTTTGGTAACAAGAGCAAGTTTAAACTTCATTGCTAATAAATGTATAAGGGGATGTATGTTTACAGCAAATATCTTATACACCATAATATATGGATAGTATAAGAATATCAGCTCCCACAAGGCAAACACCTGTACTACGTTGAAAACAGTGTATTCCCACGCTAACTAGAATATCGTTATTTGTAAAACCACCAACTCCTGTTTTGAAGATAATATATGCTGCATTCTAAATGAAATTGAAACAAGTAATAATGAGAATTTATATAAGTAGGTAAAATCCATTGAACAAGAAATGTTATAACGAGTACACATATTATTTGTATCCAAAAAAACATATTTAAAATTAAAACTCCGCTGATGAAATAAAATATTGTAATTTATTTCATTACATTTTTGTAGCTTTATATCTAAACTGATTATTACGAGCATCATAGAGAGTGAATATTTCGGTAAAACAGTTTAATTTTATTAAGATCTTACAAATGATGAGGTAAAAAAGTTAATCCACAATGAAAAATTCAAATTATATTTTTTTCGCAAATTAAATTGAAATCCAGCATTAGTAATGCCCCAAAACAATGCTTGTTCCTTAATATTTTTTGTGAACGTGATATAAACAAAAAAGCTCTCAAATTTATTATTATTTTTTGAATTCAGTGTATTAGTTGTATGAATCGAGAGTATTTCTTCAGGCCTTGGAGATAGCTGGCAAATTTAGATATTCAAATCAATTCTTATGAACTAAATAGCTAATCACCAAAACAAAATTAAGAAACTTAATTGCATTGTTCCTTTTATTTTCAGACAGTACTCTAAACTTTTAAAAAATGTTCTTATTGTGATATTTGAAAATCCCACAACATACATTTTCAAAGTAATTTAGACTTTCCCAGAGAATTATTCTTTTGTTAGAACTCCAAGTTATTGCTTGCTTTAATAGTTCCTGTTTTTTTTATTACGACGCTTTATTTTTATTTTAACTGACCATACGAAACTTCTCCAATGTAACTTCTTGAAAATATAAAGAAACGAATAAAAACCGCAACTGGAACACATTTTTATGCACGATTATATTTTGTAGTATAATACAATTTTTATCTTAAATGCATGTTTTATTGCTAAATGAAAAAAATACGGGCAAATTTTAAAAATAACTCAGAAATAGTTAAGGATAAAGTATAATTGTAGGTTTAATTTGGAACTATATACTCTAAAAAATATATATGTACATATTTTGTTTTATAATACAGGGATTACATTGAAAAAATGTATATATGTGTAAATATATTTATATACATTTATAGGAAAGGTGACCAACGAGCAGACGGCCTACTTAGTGGGCAGTTGTCACTTTCGCCCATGGACATCTGCAACTTAAGAAATTATATGGACGGGAGGGAAATGGTAGGGTGGGAATAAAGAGATTGCAGAACAGGGTGAAAACAGGGAAAGGCAAGCGGCTCGCTCACTCATCGGATGAAATGTGGTCATTAAAGGCTACTTCACGCCGATCTTCTGTGACACGGGTGGTACTTCCCCACCATCTCACAGAAGATACTAACCTACGAGCCAGCCCATGTTCGAGCTATAGTAACTTGACCAGCAGTAAATACTCTACATATCTTCTTCTACCTGGCAATTTCCCAGCTTTAGCCAAGGTCTGCCTTACATGTTG
>DVQO01000433.1:0-17120 GCA_018231785.1 Danaus gilippus | reverse complement strand
GTGCACAGAAGTTAAAGAAAAATTTAAAATATATGATATAAATATATATGATAATACAGTACATCACAATGTTATAAATAATATAAAATACATAAATATACATATACATAATATACATAAATATGCACAAACATATACATATATAATTACATAAATATTTGACATATATACATAAATATACACATACGTCATCAGCCTATCAGAGCCCACTGCTGAGCAAAGGGCTCTTTCTAACATGGAGAAGGTTTGAGCATTAATCATCATTCATTCTACTTAAATTATTATTTACGTATTTGAATATTAAATACTTCTTATAATTTAAATTTAAATTTTATTAGTGTACCTACAAATCGTAACTTCTTTTAATATATTCTATTCTAAAAATATTTTTGACACTTAGCTCTCAATAGATTAAAGTTACCCTTTGTAAATTATTCTTCAATAAGTAGGTAATTTATATTTTACTTAATTACTTTCGAATATGACATTAAAAATAAAATTTAGCATATAGAAAGTTATGAATTTTAATTACATATTTAATTGTTTTGAATTTGCGGTTACTAGTGTGGTGTATTTCTACATTACTAGTGTGGTGTAAACACCATATTTTTACTATTATATTTATAGTTTTTATTTATACTTTTTATTTATACTTTTTATTCTTTACTGAGCCTGCGGATATAACGACTCGATGAATTATTTATAATACCTGCTGCCACTATTTTCCATTCTTAATATGAAACTATATCAATGGAAAATTGATAAACCTTCAAAAAGTTACAAGAAACGAATTCGTTTCGCTTTTATTTATTATTTGTTTAAATAAATTATTAAGTATGTAGAATTCATTCAGATAGAGATTGTTATTTTAAATAATTATCTTCAGCAATCATGTTCATGTTTGAAGGGATTTTAATATGATTAAGAGCATAATATATAATAAATAACATAATTTATAATAGCTTCTACAAGTAACGAAGGATTTTCGGAGTTATAGTTATATGTAGTGAATATAATATTTGCAATCCTTTTAGAGATTGTGGTTTATACTTATAGCTTTCAACAAATATGAAATTTTACTACTATATACGAAAAGTGGGAATAAAATACCATTGCTGTATCTTATTCTATTATGTTCCTACTTGTGATAACAAGATGTATAAAATTCGTTCTTAGAGAACTGACTTCATAAAATCTGAATTAAGAGCAATTTTAGAGGTCTGAAAATTTTATGTAATATATTCGTTCCTAGGATGAGATAGCTGACTAAATTAGATATACAAATACAGCATCCACTACCTATAATGGAGGATCGTATAAAGTAAATAAGCAAATGGGTTCTCAAAATTCGTCGCATAACCCGTAAGCACTTTCCCATTTGAAGATTCAGACCTTACTTATAAAAATGAAATATAGCCGCTGAGTATCTCAAATGCAATACACTTAGATATAATGCGAATTTTGTAATTGAATAATATTTATCATTTTGTATTGTGGTACACAAATTTAATAGAAGTATCTACAAAATAATGTGTTTTATTTGTATCGAGTGTATGATTGTAAAACCAATTTCTATTTAGTTACTAGGTACATGTAATTTATGAAATATGTATTGGAAATAGTACAAAAGATTTGTCTAATAAAAAAAAAGAAATATTTTCAAAAATAAAATTTCTATACACTCTAGCTTTGTGTATTTCCATACAAATATGTTTTTCAAAAAGCTATAGTAACGTTCATTTGACACGAAATATAAAATATTTTTACGAAATAATAAGCTATAAAGTGTAACACATCGTTACGCACACATAAATTTTATCGATACATTCGCGGCTTATCACGGATAATTAAATATCCTTGGCAAAAAACTTGTTTACGATTTTCCCTGCGGGATATCAAAAGTTTTTTTCCCTCTGTTTTCGTCTAAGGCACCGACGCAAGAAAGATATATGCCGCTTTCATTCCACCTCTTACCTGCGGATGACCACAAAAGAGAAAAAACATTCCTTTTACTACAAAGTTATCTAAGTTTGAACGGTAAACTTCTGGGTCCTTTCGAAGAGTCTTGGTCAAAGTTCTAAATAAGATTGGCAATTTTTTCTGTTCTCAACTAAATCCTTTGCACCTCTAACAAAATTTTGTATTTCCATAGTAAATTACTTTTTTACTAATTTCTTTTAATAATTTAAATTTTATTTAATATCACCAATTATTTCAACCGCTTTATAAAATTATAAAACAAGTATGAAACATTTTATAAAAAGTTAGGAATTTCGATGTGAAGTAGAAGATAAAAATCGAATAATAAAAAATCGATGTATTTTCCCTTCATCATTATGTCTTGTAATATTCTTTATATGTATAAGACTTACAATAACATTTCTGCACCTGTAAATTATTTCAGTTACATCATACTTATTACAATTTTTGTACCAAAAACTCACAGATTCCACATTAACGTAGTACACTTTAAGCCTTGATCTTAACAGTTGTTTGATATACGTCACTTCTAAATCAGGTTTCTTGGACGTGAGCCAGACTGAGTCCTGACAATATGTATGGTTAGCGAGTAACGTGTGTGAGAGTTAGAAACTGATTAAAATGACCGAGTAAAGTACGTTGGTGTGATCTAACTTGAAGCTAACACATTGTATAATGTATATATCACTTGAAATTGTAAAATATTACAATCTGTTTTGTGTATGGATTAAAAGAAAGTTTTACGAGTATTAGCGGTTAATAAATTGTAGTAGAATCTTTACTGGCCACATCTTATTCATATTAATTTAGTAAATTTGATAAAATTTTGATTTCCTTTGCCAACCTTACCAGCAAAGTTTAATATTTGTCGTCGGGAGATATATTGAAGTTTACCGCAGAAAATATTAGGTGGTGCCTTTGTTGTCCCTTTGTCAAGCCAGTACATAATATGCTTTTAAATGGCCCCAGTTGCTCCTTATTGGAAAGTTATTAATTTAATTATATTAGATATTAAATTTATAAATTACATATTAACACAAAATACCTTTTACTTTACAATAAATTCAGCCAGCACTGATTTAATGTTTGTATTATTAAAAATATAACATTCAATACTGTTTTGTAAAATAATATGTATTTTAAATCTTTTAGAAACGGTTGAAAGCAAATCCTTTAAAACGATTTCACGGATCGCTGGCCTTTAAGAAATCGGTGCATGGTTCAAGCTGCGATCGTGTCACAGATATTCTTTATATTATGTGTGGGAGTGTTTGTTATTTAGTTTTATATATAGTTGGTAATCACGCATGTTACGTGCTAACATAAAAGTGCCAGACATTTTGTAATACTAATAAATCTGACATAAAAAAACTCATCTACCTCATTATGCTTTTATAACACATATATGTATATGTATATATATATAATTATATTATACATACATATATTCGTATAGTTAATTGCAAATCCTCAAATATTATCGGATTAATGAAAAATATATATATATATATAATATAGAAATGAAGTGCATATAAAAAAATTAAAATAATTTTAATTATCTTTTAGAATTTGAAGTTACTCTGAGATATTTGCAGCCGCCGCCTGAAATAGGAAAAGCGCTGAAAATCCATCTTATATAATTAAAAGTAAATCTTACACGGAACGTCCGTAACATTTCACTTTGCAGGACTTTAATTAAAATTGTGAAATCAACTACTATATTACTATTAAAAATTAATCTAGAGACTAGTTAACTATGTTATACATTAAATATTAAATGTTTTAAACGAATTAATCTTTAATTAAAGTGTCTGTGTTATAAGTTTAACTAGCACCTGTTTATATAAGACTACATCTGTTTCTGACGTAATGGAATTAGCATTACAGCGATGTACAAAGGAGACCCTCTAAAAACCGTTAGGAAACTATAAAGGAATATCTGCAGATCTCGCAGGCCGAATGGATCAAAGATTTTCATTGTTTTGTATAAATAATATTAAATAATTCTGACCATATATTAAAAATAGGTATATATCATCTAATACATAAGTTAATTAGGTAGTTAGTTTTACTTGTATTACATTGCGTTGTTGTAATATTTATTTAATTAAATTAAATTTTTGCAAAACATCGGACTCATTTAGAACTCACACATGGAAACCAAAACACTTTTTGTTACTTTGAGGCGTGCAAGAAACAGACTTGCTTAGTGCCTCTTTGTGGAGTGCTTCCCAAGTGACAGTGACATGTCGACGATACAAGTTTGTGATAAAGAGTACTTCTATGATGCGCTCCGGGAAATGTAAAAAGAGAAAATATCATGTGCTTTTCAACAGACTTGAAAAAGAAGGAGATTCATATTCGATGTGTGTGTGTATGCGCGTGTGTTTGTACATATGTGAATGTGTGTCTGTGTGCTTACAAGCTTGAGCTAGTGTATGCCCTTATGCGTGTCTGTGTTTTTTGTTTATGTGTGTGTGAATGCAAAATAAAGATTTTCGATAGTTATAAAATAAAAATTAAATTCAGCATTCCATTACGTCTTGCATGAAATCATTTTAAACGGGTCTTATTATAATCCGTATTTCACTTAAATTTAAAAAAAAAATGGTAGTTACTTATAAAGATATTTGAAAGATCTTTTTAGCTTTAATTTTCAAGCGCTAAGTGCTCCTACTTGATACCAACAATAGATATGATAAAGTAGATTTTCATTAAACTCTCCGTTAGTCTCTCTGAATAATTTACTAAAGAAATTTAATATTATGATCCACTTTTCAAAAACGGGTAGATAGTTAATAATAAATAAAAAAAAATAAGTTTTACATATAAATAATAAATTTCAGACTAAAGTTGGAATTGACTTTCAAATGTACATATTACTAAGTCCAAATTCAATATTTCCAATAGTTGTCATTTATGTTATTGCATTCAGCTTATTCGATAACTCAGTCGAAACTTCGCCGGTGTTATTGAAATAGGCTTTCAGGATGTGAATACAAACTGTATCAATATACATCTGATGCGGTTTACCTAGCTTTTGAAATGTAAAGGTTCTTTGACCGGGTTAGGCTTACGATTATGGATATATATTACTGATGTAATGCAAAGAAAATAAGAAAACTATCAGAGGATATGTTGCTCTACATATGTTTCTTTGATTGAATTCAGTCTGTGTATGTATATATTTATATGCAATTTATTAAGTTTTGAATTGAATATTGAGAGATCCAGCTCCTAGAAAGAGGTTAAATAAAGTCTTCATACTTTAAAATAATACAGTTTTATGATATTTCTTAGCTAGTGGGAACTATTATACGTAGTACGGCTTAAGCATTAAAATTGGCAAACATCGCCTATAAAGTTGTTTATGGGCGAACTTTTATGAGACCACGACACAATTGTGATAATATAACAGTCTTTGAACATTTTTATGGGCCAACAAGGACCTTAAATTACATAGACAGGTTCACATTGTTTAAAAATAAAAGCAAATATAACAAAACGACAAAACAAACACCAAACTCTAAGTACCAAAACTGTATAGCATCGTTAAAATGTACGTAAATTTATTTCATTATTTCTATTACAAGGAAAAATATACGCCCATATCCTTTCCTCGTGCGTATTATTCCACCGTCTCATATACCAAAAATATCCCTAAATGACAAGAAAGATGACAAACGATCTTGTACTGTTCTCGGGCCACTGATTTTTGAATGAAACTGTGTAACAAGGTACCCGAATATAGATGCTGCTCCTTTGAAATACAAGTGCTTATTGAATGACAATTTTTGTTTACATTTAGGCACGTTTCGATGTTCATGTGGACCAAATGTGACAATTTTAACAACGGTTTAGCCCAATTGTGCTTTCATTGTTTAGGTTGCGAGTTTTGTGGTTAAGATAATATTTAAATTTCATTGCTGCAGTGTAAAGTTTTACCTGATTTTTATTGTATTTACATGTAATGCTCACCTTTAATATTATTTTTACAAATATTTACCTAATAGGTAGCTAACTGATATCGAAAGAGTTTTATTTTTAGGAATTAGGAATTAAAAATTATTTTATTGTTGTAAATGATCTTCTCGTTTTGATGTAAATAGGAACTCAACAATAACATAACAAAAAACTTAACTAGTCTGAACAACAACAAATGAACAGAAAAAGAATTTTTAAATCCAAGGACAGATAAACAGTGACAGCAAATCCTAAACCCTGAAACAGATTAGTATGCAGTTACTTTAACATTTGAAAATCTAGTCCACTTTTAGAATAGAAAGAGTGTGAAAAAACATTTTAAAAGATCCCAAAGAAAAGACCGTAAATTCTAAACTAAGTTTCCCAGCTGCAACATCACTTCGCCAAGATATCATTCCTACAAAGTGAATTTAATTAGGATTTAGATGAGACCAGATTTTAAGTCACACAAAAGTGCAGTTAATTATTTAACTATTGAAATGAAACATATTTCAGGTGTTCTTTAATAAAAAAAATATTTAAAAGTTTAAGTAAATAGATCGCTGGCTTTCACGTAATTTGCATAAAGAGCGATTAGAAGTGATTCTTTGACATTAAAACACGCAGTAACAATTTAAATATATGAACGATACAAACGGATTGCCTAAGTTGAACCCATCAAACGATGTGTGGGAAAATTTATTTTAAATTAGACCATCAGTGTCCACAAACAAACAAATACACAGAAACCTTTTTCTCTTAACTCATTTACAATTTTTTTCCACAAATATAACCTGCGTCAGATAAAAGGGTCTGGTGGATAGAAATTCAACTAACGTTCATAAACACAGTTTTAGTAGTCCATATATTATTTCATAATTATTATCATTAATTACAAGATACATTGCTAAGAAAAAGTAAAATTTTATTGCGACAAAACTAGTCATTGTTCGGTATTTTGAATTAGCAGAGCGCATCCAAGCATTAAAAAACTACAGTATATCCTATATCCCATTTGCTCACTGACCGTGCAGTTAACAGACTGTTACACAAAAAGGGTTCATTTGACAAGGAAATATTATAATTCTTTATGGTTTTGCTACTTGGATGGTTTATATTTATAGAGATTTAAATACCGTATTTCATATTCAGTGTTGTAATGTTATTTGTAAAATAGTCAAAAGCTGACTGCTAAACTAATTAATTTATAAAAATATATTTGAAGTAAATTTTTTAAATAGAAATGAGTTATTCTAATAATTATAATACTATATTACTACTTTAAATGTTAATACGTATATGAGTATTGCTGTATTGCTGCAATAAATTTTAAAATCTTGTCTTAGCTGCTTTATTCTACTTCTGAATTTTACTACAAAGCTGTTTAGGTGTATTACACGTGAGTGGATCTTTACAACATTATTTTATTTTTGACACTATCCATTTTCCTAATTATAATTATGATTAGATGACATAGGGATTCTTAGCTTGGCTTCAGGTCCAGTTTTCAAGGGCACTAGTAAATTTACTGTTGAAGTTAGTTACTGCGTAGCCGAATGTGGTAAAATTTTATCTAGAATAGACGTTTATTTTTATTTAATGATTACATACACAATAAGTTTAATGTATACAATTTTATGTTACTCGACTGTGAATAAAAGCGAGGTTTTGTATTTTGAATCACTGGATAACTAAACGTAGAATAGCTAAAATCCCCTTTCTGAATAAATTTTTTATGTTTCTTGATTTCAATTGCTTCTCTCAAAATTCTTGAGTAGAAATGAAGGTGGGTGGAAAAGATTTGTGAAAGGTGAAACTCAATCCATTGATTGTATTACTCTTTGGATTTTAATATTGTTTTTAGGTGTTTAAAACAGATTTGTTTAATTTAAAGGATCTCATGATTATATTGTGTTGGTATAATATTGGTAGTAACACCATCTAAGTGTAAAAGAAAATTTCTGGCACTTTTCAATCAAGTAAATAAGCTTTGTAGCTTAATAACACTAGTATAGGTTTGTGGGAAAATTTATATTTGATATCATTTATTTGTACAGCTTTTAGTTTATATGAAATACTTTAAATTAAAAATATACATATAACATCTGAAAAGAAATGTACATGAGCGGGATTTGAATCTGCAACCTCCGGAATATAGCATTTCAGTTGTTTTCGTTGCAGTTCCTACTCGTGTCGATGAATTTTTCATTCTGTATTTTGTAATTTAAATTTTGATATAAATATAACATTACTTCAATGACAAAAACATAACTACACATATTTAACAACTTATTTTGTAGAAGCGTAAAACTAAATTATGCTAAAACTATGTTACCATGATGCTTAAACTAAAAACTAATAATGTAACCTGGTTGTTTTTAATACATTCTCTAAATCCCCTTCCTTTGGTGGTACATGTTCAAAATTCATATTTATGTAGATTGTAATTTAATTTGATAACTAGGCAGTACAAAATTAACTTTAACTTTGAAGGCAGTTTGTATACAACCTAGCCACTCTGGCCTACCACTTGACGCTAGCGTTAAGTTCGTTAAAGTGCTTAAAGTGAGGAAGTAAGGCCAGTTTGCCAACCACTGGCATTGTTTGATGTGAACAGACTCTTGTAAAAAGTGTCAATTACACAACTACATTTAGAATTTTAGATTTTACGTTTACAACTTTAAAGTGCTCGCTCACGTTTTATTTTTAGCGTTCTACTTTTTTAATTTTCATATTTCATATTCCTATGAACTAGTTGTAAAATGTGACATTTTATTATCCTGAATGTGTGGAATAAAACTGATTTCAAAACCATTTGTTTTTCAGTAATTAAGTTATTATATCAAACTTCAACTGAACCAATAGAGGTCAGAATATAGTTCTGATTGTTCTGTGTTTTTGTAATCTTTCAGCCGTGAAGCCTTCATTACAGATTCACATTCCAATACCTTAAATATTCAATTTGTTTCAAGAGTCCTACATAAGCGAACCGATACAAAACCTTTGTTTAAAATCCACGAGTATTAACCAAACAGATGAATCATAATTATTGAATATTGCTGTAATTATTTATGTAGATTACAGTACGCCTTGGTTTAATATTGTTAAAAATGTATCTTTTCACTTCATGATATGGTAAAATTTGCCAGATTTTCTGGTATATTTAATAACCTTTTCTTACATTTTAAAGTTTACATTATAATATATAATTAATGGCCATATTTATAGACTGAACATAAAACCTTCTCTGATAGAGGATCTTTTTAAACCAGATTTTATTAGTCTTTTATTAAATATATTTAAAAATATATGAGAATTTCCATATTAAATTTTAAATAGTAATTACAATAGGATAAAAAACAATATTTTTATAAAATTATTGAATAAAGCAACAACTTATAAAAAATACTTCCACTGGCCACTGGTTCTAGCTTATATTCAATTTTAAGAAGTTCCTAAAACTTTTCACGACGCTCCTCCTAAGCAGGTGGGTGGACCTTAAAGTTGAATCATAAAGTTTTCACTCAGCTAACTTGGACGAATCGAAGTATTCATCGTTCACATACCTGGTGGATATCAAATTCAAGATCGATACAGCGAATACAATAAAAACACTAATAAAATTATTTATTAAACGAAACCGAAATATCGATTTTATGTAAACCATGATTTGAGCTAACTATGAAATCCAATACGAGATATTTGAGAAAATATCATAAAACTTAATGTAATCAAACGTAATGCAAGTCTATCATCATATAAAAATAAATCTTCATTAAAGAATCTTATAAACATGGTTAGTTGTAATCTTATACTTTCTAAATAATTAAACTTTGTAGTAAATACGATAAAGTATTTATTCCTATTGAATTACCATATATCTTTGCTCTGAAATTAGTTTCATTAATTCTCAAGGATAGCGGTCTGAAAATTCCAACAATATAAAAATATGATAGGTGCTTGGACAAAAATATGTAGATTGGATTATCCAGACACATCTCACGAAAGAGAGATCCCTTGCATTTAAGTGTCTTGATAATAAAGAGCTGAGGTTTACAATTTATTTATAACTCACTCAACTTCTTGAAATTATATTGTAGTAAGGTCAAATCGTTTATGAATACTATTTAATACAATCATAATCAAATACCTTTTAATAATTAATATCGTGAACACTCCTGGTATTTTGAATAACTAAAGTATATTTTTATTATGGTATATAACAAAAGAATGACATTATTACTTTTAATTCTCCAAATATAAATCATGAAGTGTCCTGGAAACCTTTTTGGCAACTCCGCAGCCTATCGCTGCCAAGTGATGAAAAACGTTACAAGCCATCACGATGTAATATCCATCACAAAAATTCAAAGTTAGCTAAAGCCGAACGGAATGTCTTATATAAATGAAATTATTCGTTTTAATTAAGGAACATTAAAAATATTTTTAGGCTAATCGAAATTCAAAACCGTACATATTTTATTTATAATAAAATTGTATTAAAATGGACTCCATTGAAGTGACCGTAAGCTTTTACGATATAAAGTAAACGCATTACATTTTATAGTATTTAGGGGTAAGCATTCTATTTAGTGAATCTCAGTATTTTATTAGGTTTTTCTTCGTTGCTATAAACGAATTTGTTTTTTAATCAAGTTATGAAGGTATTAATAATTTTTATTAGATATTTTGATAAATAAATATAATTTTACTAGGACATTAAAGAAGTAGGAAGTTACATTGTATAAACTTGACGATTTCAAATGTTAATAATATTTTGTTGATATGTTACACGGTAGTTGTAAACAAAGTTATTGCAGTAGCAAATGTATGGGTATAAATCTAGTTTGATGTAGTTTTATTGTTGTAAAATTTTAAAAGATTTATTCGAAATACTTTAGTTTAATAACAATACTTTAAGACGATTCAATACTTTCATATAACTTGTAAAATCCATAATCATATTCAATATTGATATTACAATTTGGTTGGTAGAGGCATTTAATGCTGTGCGGTTTTGTCTAGCTGCCAAATATTCCAGCGTTTTAATTAGGTAATAACGAATTTAGTTGAGCAAAGGGTAATATTGAAATGTGTGTAAAATTTTAATAGTACATTGTCACGCAGTTTGGGTTAATACTGTTAAAAGTATTTTATAATAAAAAACAATATGAGTATTTAGTTAAATAAGCTTAACTTATGAGATCATTAACTTACAAATACTAAATATGAAAGTGTGGGCTTACAAAGTGTGGGCTAGATTAAAGGAAATTGATGTACAAGCCGAAACAAAAACCTGACAAACAAATAAACTTAAAGAACAAAGGTGTATTTAACTGAACGAATCCTGCCCGTACCAGAGCTGACTCGACCAACCCAATAAAGAACAAAAGAAATATTCCGAACACATTCTCGGTCACATTGATCAGAAGAAACTTGCAATGTTCACTGGAATCCCTTATTTATATCCCAAATTATTTGATCTCTAAATCACATAGGATTTTAATCAAAGGTAACAATTCCAATTAATGTCTATCAATAGAGATGGGAAATCGAAATATTTCTTTGTATGTGTTTAAAGTTTTAAAGTTGAATCTATCATTCGTTCTCTAAGATTTTTCCTGAACCTCAATCATTGTTTTCCAAAATTTTTACTATCTATCAGGAAAGTTCAAGATATTTGTTCAGATCTGAACATGACGTCTGCAGTTTCCAGAACGCTCTTTCAATATCGTTATCCAATTTGTATATTATTATGTTTGCACTTTTAAAGTGTTAACCCAAATATTATTCCGATTTTTAATAACATAAAAAATATTTGCTTTTATAAAAGAAACCACGCTATTGATATGTACATAAACATTTACCAATAAGGGAAAAATAATGACAAATTTAGTGTTAGTTTTTACTGCAAATTAAAAACGTTAAAGTTTTCAAATTTGTACTGAAATATATAACTAACAGAAGTTAATAAGATTTTTCAACATTTTATAAATTTTAGGATTATGGCTGATTTCATTAAGTTCTTGAGTGATCTATAAAATTTTTGATTGGTTAACTTAATAAAGAGTATAAATGTAGATTAAGCTTATATACTGCTTTTTATGCTCCCAATCAAACGTTTGAATCAATTCACAAATTCTCATTTAAATCCATTTCCCATATTTGATAAAATATATATTGATACAAATTTTGATAGATATAAACAAAATCATTCGCCACTGGGAAAAGATCGAACGCCTCTTGAATACAAACAGAATAAATTGTTTATCCGTAACAAATTCAAAACGGGGCTATCACATTATCCCTGATATAGTTTCTGTCAATGTCCTTGTTTTATCAAATTGATAGAATTTAGACCCTTTATATTTCAGTTTTAATAAAATTGTTGTTTTTATGACATAAAATTTAAAGCAGTGAGCCTATAAAATGGGTCAAGCTCTTAACTGATAAGTAAAAAACAATTTGATTACATAGTTGTACGGAATTGAATCAAGAATCCATTAAAGACAATTATGAAAAACTGGTGTTATGGAAAGTACCTGTAATTGAGGTTTTGTAAGCTATTGAGCAGCCAAAACAATAGTATCTATTAATAATTAGAAATGTCATTTTATCAAAATACAGTGCCACACTAAGATAAACAGTTTCTTTTTTCCCTTTTATACACTATTTTATTGTTTTATGCCTTTTCCTGCTTTTATAAACCTAATCCTGTTTAATTGTAACTGCTTTGTACATGTATTGAAATCGTTTATTTTTTATTTGTTAGATAATAAATTAATACAAAAAATTAAATAAAAGCAACAATATTATAACGTATAGTTAAAACATTATAATTAATTCAAGATGTTTAACAAATTTTAAGTCCAATAGAAAACAAGCCTGAAAGTTTTAGTTCAAACACAACAATCAAACAATTCTTAAAGTTTGAACTGCTTTGTTCTTTAATATTTTATTTAAAGTTTATTTTTAAATATCTTTAAATTTTTGATACAAAAGGGTTTTAGAGATGGATTCAAACTTAAATTTGAATGTTTTATTAAAACACGCTCATAGGTTGTTTATGATATGGGCTTTGCTAACAAATATTGAAAATAGTGGAAATATATTTTAGTAAACTATTACAAGGGCATGTGAAAAGTAAATTACGATATTTTTTAATCCTGATTTGAATATTAATATAATTGGGGTACGTTTAGGAACAAATGCTATTTTATAAATTTAATTTTCTTTTATTGTAGACCCTTCTCAGACAGCTATGGATTGAAATAGTTTGACTGCGTTTGTGTTTCCTTCAAATAAAAATTTGGCTGTTTATAAAACTTGAATAAATAGGCTGGAAGTGAGATAAATTGTTCACCACCTAGGTCTTCATTTGCACCTACCAATAGGTGCATTGACAGTCTAGTAATTCCCAATCGCTATTAAACAATGATTATGCTTTGGAAACAGCAAGTTTTTCATTAAATTCTCTATGTTATATTAATTTTAGTTAAATTGAAATAATTTTATGTTTTCTTTATAAAGTTTTTTATCTTTTGATACCATGCGTTTTGATGATAAATCAAATGAAATAAAATGAAAAGGGATGCTGCTGTATGTGGCAGGGATCGGTTATTTACTAGTTACGTCACAACAAATAATAGCAACATTAATAATAAGCTTTTATTAATAACAATCCTATATTAACACACACAAATATAAATATATTATTGCGTAATTTGCCTAAGACTAACTGTAAGTATCTAAATTGTCAACCCACATCATAGACATAAAAACACAAGTGTGCAGTATTGGTGTTGGAGTTCTTCCAAATTCTGATGTCCACTCAGCGGAAACCGATTTTATATTAGACGCCAGCTATTACAGTAATAGTTATAACCTATTGAACGCGGTCATTTTCTGCGATATACGTCCCGAATATCAACGTAGTATGAAGGACACTGATGTCAAATAAAATGTTCCGATAAGAATTTGTTGTGCTTCATGATAATATTTGTTACCATTTAAAGAATCTGCCATTATTTTAATTTGGAATAGATTTATAAGTTTCTTCTTCGGCTGTTTAAAAAAATATATTTTTTTATATTCCGCTTTTAGTAATAATATATTATAGTTTTCGATTCCTGAGTTTAATATTATAATAATAGACATAGTTGGTATAGATAAGTAAAAGTATTATTTTATTAATAAATCAATCAATTATACTTATTAATTTAGGTGAAATATGATATTTCAATACTTATGTGGTTATATAAAACCAATAAATAATTCATTTATGGGTAAAATACTTCGCAATAGTAGAGAACCTTTTTTATTATATATTTATAGGCTATGAGCCAATGATTATATATATTAATTATAGGTTATGAGTTAGTCAATGGTGGCCTAGTGATTAAAGGCTCGCCTGTCGTGCCTCTCGTGGCGCTGGATCGAGTACAAATGTGATTTTTCCGAGTCATATGTACTTTCTAAGGGTAACAAGACACCACTAACAGACGGTGAAGCCAAACATTGCGAGGAAACCTGGACTTATAATTTCACATTTATAAGTTTGAAATCACCAACTTATCTTGAGCAAGCGTGATGATTAATGCTCAAACCTTACCCATGTGAGAAGAGGCCTTTGTTCAACAGTGGGCTCTGATAGGCCGGTAACGACGACGAGCAAATAACATTTTTACAAGTGATTAGAATTAAATGAACGGAGATATTATTTTAAGGAATTTGATTTTCAATTTCTCTTATAAAATTTATTATGTGCATATATTCATACTGGTGAATAGGCCAGATAGTTTCGATGTACATAAATATTTTAATCCTCTGAGACATTTTTTTTTCATAAACTCACTTTGTCGTCACAATACTCGGGTATTTATACGTATCCTTCACTCCACGAGCACTGATTATTTTCCAAAGGATTTAATGTCAATGTGTCGGGTGCAAGGGCCAAAAAGTTTTTGTAACCTTCTGTTGACCCCAAACCAACGCCGGCTGGTTGAAAATATTTTCAAAACTACCACCTGCTATAAGTCTATGACATCTCTCATTAGTAACATTTCTAAGCTTGCTCCCATTATATACATAATTCATAAAATAACGATAACAATACAAAACTTAATTTTTCTTCCAAACTAAAAGTAACACTTGTTTGGTTTTCAAACTAATATTTTTGATTGTTGACCTATATGTTGGGATAAAACGCAAACAGCATACGAAACAATAAATATTTTAATAAACACAACACTACCTACATGTTCATATCTAAACTAAACCGATATTCTTTAGTAATCAAAGCTGTTTGATTTTGGTTTCTCATTTTTATATTGTACAATATCACGAATTTCACTATCAAACTGCTCATACTGCTTTGCATGTCTGAGATGGTTGTCGTTTGTTTTAAGTAGTTCGTGCTTACGCTAACACTATCACGTACTACTATTTAATGAATGTTCACAAGCACGATGTCTTAATTAAAAAGCTTTTTGAAATGATGTTCAATAATACCAACTTATAAAGTATACATATTACTAGTAGACCCGACAGACCTTGTTCTGTCATGTCAAAGATATTCTTCAGACGAAGGAGCTGGGTAAGGGACACAATTCGTTTTTAAAGTTATAGGTCATGAATTACCATAATACATATAATAATAATTTTAAAGTAGTCTGTAACTTTTAGGAATTGAAAAGGCACATATTTTTTTAATAGAGTTTTTAAATAAGTACTGGTTTATTTTGGATTGAAATTAAATAAGCTACGAGTAAAGTTTAAAGAAAAATATTTTTTTATTTAAAAGGTCTATATATGCCATCTGGTATGGAAGATAGTATTCATATTTCTGCCTCTGTTCTCATAGTGGCACGGATCCGAATGGGACTTTCAATTTGTTCTTTAGGATTCTCAATTACTCTTCCACATAGATCTGGCTGAATTTGAGTTCACCTTAGGGCATCAGTAGATTGTGTTTTATTTGTTAATTTTAACCTTATTTACCCTTAGTTTAAAATCGTGACGCCTACTGTGTGGCAAGCTGTCCTGCTGTAATCACATGTCGTTCAGGTCCATATGGTTAAATTAAGGCCATAAGAAATTCGTTATCATTATTTTGTAGCGATCGCCATTGACGGTGACAAACACTAATTTTGGTAATCAAGTTTTATCATTTGTAGGCGTTGTTTAATCTTGAAATCTACCATGGTGTTTTGACATAAGTTACTGAATAATATACAAAAGATTTGAAAAATGTTATCAAAACAAAATGACCTCCTCTTCCTGACCTTGGAAAACCTTTTATTACTTGTTTAAAAGTGTTAGATGTAAGGTTTTTAGCCTTCGTACCTATGTAACTTTATTTAAAAAATGTACAAATACTTTTATCGCTCGTTGCAGTTAAGTGTACTCAGTATATTCTCTATAGGGATTTTATTGCTGTGAATAGGTACATATGTATCTAAGACACTGTAATTTTTTAGCTTTTATTTCTAAAAGCAAAAAATATTACATTTATAATAATTCAAAATTATGTTATAAAACTTAAGTCAACGTAAATTGACATTTCCTTATGTACTTAGATAAAAGATGTCGAGTAAAGCAGTATTTTAAACAAAATTAATAAAAGTTTTCAAAGTGGCACATCCAAAAAATGTTTCTACGTAATTTGTACCTTACATCTTAAATCCCAATAATAAAGATAATATTTTATGAACCTGGCAAGATCCCGCTCCCCGGGGCGAGTTTGATTGGCAAATACTTTATGCGCCGGATATTAGGGAGCAGAGCCACGGAATAATTTATAAACAAACGTTCACAATATTGCCGATATTAGGGGGATCTTATTAAAATTTTTGGAGTTTTGGCATCTCAAAGTAAGAGGGAAGGATATACATTTTATTACAAAACAACATTTTAATATCACTTTTAAATAACATCCAGAGTAGAATCCAATAAAATTTATTGGAAAAGATAAAAAGACAGACGGGAATTTGTGGTCAAATATAGTTGTGGTTTTAGTAAAATGTTGAATTAACACGTAATTAATAAAACCGTATGTCACGTAGATATATTTTAAATAATTCCAAAGTGAAATCGTATGAGTGGCGTTTTGACATTCACAGTAGAATCTTTACGTATGTACATATATGCACAGGAAACTTGAAATACATTGTAAAATT
>DVQO01000432.1:0-17146 GCA_018231785.1 Danaus gilippus | reverse complement strand
TTTCCCCCACGGCGGGAAGTCTTTGAAAGATTCTCCTCGTAAAAAAAAAAAAAAATCTTATTCAGTAATATTTATGTATTTTGTTTTCCAATCAACATTTTTTTTAGAAATCTATGGCTACTGCGATGTATCACTACTTATAACTGGTATAGTTACATGGAAAAGTTGGTGCATCATTTTTATTATCAAAATAAAACATAAGGTATTATCGAATAATAATAATTAATCACTTGGCTATACTTGTAAGACTAACAATCGTCTACACTGTGCTAATATTTGAGTCTAGAAACACGTACTGTGTATTTGAATCTAGTATTTAAACATTTTATATTGATGTATAGTTATGGACGTCTGCTATGGTTATCCTATTTTTGATAAATTACAACCTATGGTAGCTGCTGTATAAATACTGCTGTATTCATGACTATAAGTTTCTTTGTTAGTTTGAATATAACCATTATCAAATAGTTTATATTTTGGTTATACCACAGCAATTATGAAGTAATTATTGATAAATTAGTTCCATAAAATGTATTTAATTTGTTGTATTAGTGGTAATGATGTGTTTATTTCATAAAGTAATTATGTTTTAGTCTATATGTTTCGTTTACAGCCCAATAGTGATTAGTATTTTAATTACTACTGAAATTAATATATTTTGTAAGTCGAAACAAATATTGTTAAAAGTTGATTTTTTTGCTTTCTTAATTTTTTAAGCCTTGAAAATTAATATTTAGATATTTTTAACAATATCAACTTAAAATATATCATTATGATTTAATTTTCATCGAATATATACAATTTATAATGACATAAACAATTTGTTGGTTTGGGAAAAATAATTTAGCTTAGGTAGAAATTTTCTTCACCACGGATTACGTGCATCTCACACTATTTAGCTTCTCAAAGTCTTAAAATATAGTCTATATATATATATATATATATATATATATATACATCATGAGCGCCCATACATAACGATTAACCAGATTAGTGAAGTGTGGTTTGGTTATAGTTTGTATTTTAAAATGAGTGTCATTTAATATAAATACGATATAATATCACCACAAACATTTACATTAATTAAATGTGGTTTGCAAACTAAATTGAAAACTTTGTGTGGTTGTCGATATAATAGTATACCTACAGTTTCCAATATTTTAATCAATAGTGTATGTAGTATTTTAGAAAAATGTTTTAAGGCTATATGTAAAATTCCGTATTTAAGTTTTTATTTTATTATGACTGAATTAGGTGTTGGAAATTTATAGTTCAGAATGGGTAAAAGATATTAATCGAAAGATGTTAGTTGACAGAAAGTTGTAAAAGTAGAAAATTTTAAGATGATTGTAGAATGGCACAATTATTATTAGAGCAGTGTTGATGTAAAAAGTGTTTTTTTTAATAAGTATAATCGTATCTCCTCGTTCTGAGACTTCATCAGACATATTGAATTTTATGATATGTATAAGATTTTCTTCTTTACACATTCAAATAAAACCAAGGTTTTTGGACACTACGCCATTCTACAATAATAAAAAACACGTGGGAACAGAAAAAAAAATATTTTATTGAAAAGATACATATAAACAGTATTTTAGATCCTTACCGTCTTATGTCATATTGTAAAAACTAGAGTAGTAAAAAAAAAAATATATGATGTAGCTTTTTATTTTCGTAGATTGGTTAATCAAAATTGGTTAAACAAAACTCATTAATATTAGAATATAAATTATATTTTGAATAACTATTAATATGAATTACTATAATTTACATCATAGTAGTAATTTAATTGCACGATGTAATAGTTATATGTTGTTGATTCCATCATTATAGTGCTCTTAGCTCTATTATGCAACACAATGCACCTAGCTTACACGATCCAGTCAGTGTTACATTATGCACTCCCGTAATTTGCATTATCATGATTTGAACTGTTATTATGCATAAGTCGATTAAATAACAAGAGGAGATCGGTTCAAAAATACCGTCGACGCATAAATTATTTTGAATTAGTGTTACCGTAATGAGATACAAGATAATTTTTTCTTCACTTTACTGAATAATGTAGTTTGTCAAAACTATATAACTATGAAGCTTACTCGTTTGAAGTTTACTGCTGGTTCAATTGTTTTTGATGCAAATTATTAGAATAGATAAAAAACATTGGTCATATAATAATTTATAATTCTTTAGTAAATATTCATTAAACGTTTACATATAAAATATTCGCTGCAACTATATAATCTTTATTTCCTTTTCTACTTGACAAAGTTATAAAAAATAATATAAAACTAGGTCAAATCATGAGAAACATTGTATTTAAATCTAGCGATTAAAGATTTATAGGTAATAATTGCCACTATATACATATGTAATACAGTTAGGAATGCAAGTTAATTTGTTTGTTTTAAAAATGTCCCTTAAGCAGCAAAATAAGTTTACAATTGTTTTAAACACTATAATCGAGGTTGAAGTGCTATCTACATAATTAAATTTTGGTAGTTCGGAGTAACACCGACTGCTTCACTGATCAAAGGGATATATCCAATATGGAAATAAAAATGTCATCTCAAATATAGTTTTCAAGCTCTATGAATGAAGAGTAGAATATATATATATTTTTTAAATAACAGTTTTGGACGCGTGCATGCAAGAATTCAAAAATGCATGGAAATGTAAACGTACATATTTTTATTTATTAACCAAATTTAGTCATGACATCCACAACTGAGAGAATAACAAACTTTGTTTATTAAATTTAACAAGTAATATCTTCATTAATTTAACAAGTGGATTTGTTGCCATTATTGTAATATTTCAAGAGTATCTGACGTTAAAGAGACTTAAAATTATCCACGCTCTTGTCTGTTTGAACTTATGCAAGTGTATTAAGTAATGTTACAATCACTGGAAAGTATCATAGTATGTTATAGTATAACGAGTATTATAAAATCTGTGTATCTAATTACGGTTATGTACATTTTGATAAAAACAAAAAAGATATTTTCCACTAGATTAATGTAACGGTTGTGGATTTTATGATACCAAGATAAATGTTATTAAAAAGAGTTTAAAAATAATGAACTTCATCATGCTATTGAAAAAACATATGGAAGAACCTTTAAATAACCATTTAGGTTTGGTTCTTCATCATAAAAGAAGGAACTTATAAAATATTTTAATCTTTCACAATGTGATTTTCAATTTTGTCTGGACTTAAATAAAAACAATTTATTTTTATTACAAAATTTGTTTGATACATGCTTTGGATGCTAGTGGTTGATGTTCTAGCGTGATTTAATACCTTCATCGCGTTTCAACTGTCGAACAAGTCGACGCACGCCGTCTCTCATTCCTTTCATAGTAGATCTTCCTTAGATCTAGACCAAGCATTTCCTTTTTAGACATGAGTTTATTGAGCGTTGGAATAGTCACACTAATAATACTGAGATCTTGAAAAGAAAAGTAAATAGTACGTTCGCCATTTAAGTTGTAAATTCCTCTTAGCATCAGATGTTATCATCATCTAGAATTATTACGTAAGTATACAAAGAAAATATCCAAATAACAATTATTTTTGTATAGAAAGTACAGTAATATATGGTTCACGAACATTTTTACTAGTATAATACTGAGACTCGTTCATTCGGAGTTCATCTGTCACAGCCACATGAAGAGTATTGACAAGTATCTGGGATCGAATACGTCTTTTCCAATTTGGTAACATGATAAATCATTTGTACAAACTAAGTTTTGTTTATATATTATATAGTCTATGTAGCCCATGCAATGTATTAGGACACGACATGAAGTATTTTATATACTAATTACAGAGTGACTTGGCTGTCCTTTCAGGTCTTTATACAAATAGACAATCTGAATCAATCACAGTACTTTTAGAAGTTTTTAATCTAGACCGAGTTGAACTTCCTTAAAGTTCCGACGTTGGCGACCGCGATGTCAATGTCAGTGTGAGAATGTTCGACCGTATTGTTTATCATAATTTTGTCGTCCTTGTGAAAGGATGTCATTCGATTAACTATCTATTACTGCTAATATAATATTTGTATAATAATCTGTGATCTTATTTTCAATGGTTTTCTTAAAATTACTCAAAAAAAGAGCTACATGAAGCTTAGGAATAATAATTTTTATCTTAATCCAGAGTCTTGCAAGTTAACATATGATTCTGATTCTTCTGTTCTATTTTGTTTTCGTTTATTCGACTTACAATATTTTTGTCATCGTAAATTTGTTAGAACTTCTCCAATGGAATTGTAATTAAAAATTCTATGACAGTGAACCGAAAAAAAAACTAAAAAAACTTTTTACGTCACTAAGTTCGTAAGTTGTTTCTAAAAGGTAATAAAATTGTAGTACTTGTTACTAAAAGTTAGTTTAGCAAACATTCCTATTTATTTAACTTTTATTACTCCATTTGATTTATAAAGATTTCTTGATGGTTTTATTTTTGTTTTATTTTTGTTTTATTTTGTATATTTTATGAATTTTATCTCAATATGTATGACGAAGCTTTTTAACAACGTTCAATTCAAAACTGTTTGGGTATTTGTTAATGGTATCTTAGTATAATAATTATAGTTTAACGGACAGTGTTTAAATTCATTGGTATTTCAATTCGTTATGAATTTAAGGAATGCTTAGGTACTATTGCAATTAAGTTATTGATGCTTTGATTCCACATAGTAAGGCCATCAATAGTGGCACAAACTACTCCACTAAGATTTTGATAACAGCCGTTAGGTATTTTATGAGTTGAATTTCAATGGCAAATTGCTAGAATCAAACGTACAACCGTTTAGAGAGGAAATAATAGCAAATAAAGGCCGGTACGGTCTTTTACAATCTGCAATGCGCTTGTTTGTTTATGTTCTACAAAAGTACTTTTTTTTAAATATGCGAGCTTTTAGAAAAAAATGCGTTTTAGATGTACTCGAGTAATATATAAAAAGTATAGTATATATATATGTATATATAAAATATAAGATATTAAACATTTCTACAAAATTTTATCCAGTATAACTCCAACATTTTGCTGTTTCTAAATGGGTAAATACATACAAATGACAAGTGATAAGGAACGAGTGACTGGAAAATTGATAAAAATTTAAGAACGTAGTAATGTTTACTAATTATTTACAATATTTCTTTATAATTTACAAAAATTAATTTAACTGTCGTTTACTGAATATATTGTGAAAAAAAAGTCATAGATAAAACATCAAAAACCAGTGTTTTTTTCTCATTTTGGGCATAACATTAAAGTTAATACAAAGTTAACAACTTTGTATTAACTTAAAAAAACTAATGATTGGGAAAGTACGAAATAATGGAATTTAATTGAAATAATATTTACATAGCTATATAAAAATAGAAAATATATGCATTACATACATACATACGTGCATTGTAAAAAAAAATCAAAGTTGAAAGAGCAGAATTTAAATAACCAAACAATACTTCTGTACAAATGAAATTGGTTTCATTGGCCAACTCTTCAATTGTATTAATGACCGTTCTGGTTTAGTTTCTAAGAAAAAATGTAATAACTAAATTGAAAACTCTTAAATTTTTTTAATTTGATGCTCGTTACAGTGATTGTAGAAGTTTTAATACAATCGAGTAATGAAAGAAATGTTCAAACAAATAAATAAAAAACCCTTGATTATTCGTATAAATTACTTTATTGTATTTTAAAAGTTAAAACGTTGAAAAATTTCACTCTAAAATATATTGCATGTTTAATAAGAGATTATGCAAAATAATAAATTTCTCTTTAAAACATAGCAAGGACGATGTAACAAATAAAAAAGAACGAGTTGAAAAACTTCTTAAAGTTGAAAGTACTCAGTAAATTTACTAAAGTACTAAAATAAAACTTAATATTATTAGAAAGAGTTTCATACAAAAACACATGCTTACATAGTATGCATGCTATGTGGAGGGTAATAAAAGTAAAAATGGTCTGGAATAACAGCTATAGTCACAAATTACAGAGCTACGATTTTATTATTATGTTATATTTTATTTCTCACATTAAAAAGTGGAAAATGTAATCATTGTGGAATAATGCAATACGATAGTCGGAAAACTAACAAGGATCGTTTTATAAAACGGCTTAGGTGCAATAATGACAATTACCTGTTAATGTAGGTGTAGTGGCACACGTTGATATGATTTACTCCACATAACAATTGAACTCAAATCATCATTCAAATTTCCAATATCATTCAAATATCAGTAGAATGAGAAGTGGCGTAAAACTGCAGATTTTCATCGCGGAAATAAAAAGAGGAAAAAAAGTAGCATAACATTTTAATAAAATAAGAGAAAAGTAGGGGTGATATATAGTTGAGTTTAATTTTAATAATTTCTGTTTTCTGGTAGTGTTACCACTCCTAGATATATATACCTATATTGGGGATGCTAATACTTTTAATAGTTATATATATAAAACTCTTCCTTTAATAAGTGACCGACTTAAATTTTGCATGTGTGTTTGTTGGGGGTGGTAAGCAATTAGTAAGAGAGGGTTTTCGGAAATTGCCCTTTCTAAGAGGAAAAAAAAGAGAGTTGAATTGAAAATGTTTATTTCTTAATGGATACACTTCAAACTTTGTGTGTAGATTCAACCAATTAAGCAAATGAGCATTAAGAGAAAATTTTTGGATTTCTTCTGTCACTAAACTGTACCTCATAATCATGATAGCCAGATGTATTTCTGTCAACGTTTTAATAATATCCTCAGCCTATTGGTGCCCACTGATGAGCAAAGGCCTCTCATATGGAGAGGATTAGAAAATCAATCACCACACGAGCTTAAGGCGGATTGGCGATGGATAACTTATAATTTGAAATTATATCTTGAAATCGGTTTTAATTTTTATTGTAAAATTTATTTCATTTTATCACTGTTAAACACACAAACAGTTATTATTATTATAACTGATAAGTGAGTAAACACTAGTCAAAATTAAAAGCAGACCTCATTCTGTTGACTTTTCAGGAGTTTCCTGGTATATCTTTAATATTTTTGATCAGAACTTGACCAAATTTTAATAGGACCAAACTAAAACTAGATTTGTATCACATGTTATTGGACTTTTGTAAGATCTATTAAGACTTTGGAATAAATTTGACGATATCTTATAGGAAGATTGCAAACTTTAAGAATATAGAAAAATAGACGCTAATTATATTTTTATTGAAGTGCATTACAAATACCTGAAAGTTGTCGTGTAAAATATTCGATTTTTATTAGGTATTAACTTAAGGCACATGGGTGATAAAAACACGGCTCTTTGTGACAACAACTAACAAGGCCACTCGATTAAGGAAATATTACTTTATTAAAAGTGACTAATTAAAATACAAAATTATGTAGAAGGATTTGTTAACGACCATAAACACGGTTTAACTATGGAAGCAATTTTTTTTTTTTTTATGGGAAAAAAAATGGGATTTGCGGATGTGTTGCCACCCTTGATTGGGACAAAGGATGAGGAAAGGGAGGGAAAGGAAAGGTGGGGAAAGGGGAAAGGGCAACCGGTTCTCTCACTCATCGGACGAAACGCAGTCATTACTGACTACTTAACGCCGATCTTCTGTGAGAGGGTGGTACTTCCCCGGTCGAGCCAGCCCATGTTCGAGCTGTAGTAACTTAACCACAGCTAGGCTCTACCACCTAAAGATAGCACCACCACCAGAGCAATACAAACATACGATACCTCTATAAATAGTGTTAACACTCTTCTTGCTAGATTGCGTTAGGTGGCAGTGGAAAACCTACCTAATTAACTTAGTTGTAGCTAAAAAAAGAAGCTCGAAATATATTGCGCTAGAAGTCGCATCATTTATGTATTGGCTGGTCACAGGCCTCTCTAAAGACACCTCCACGATGGCCAATCTTGTACTAAACAGTGCCACAACAAATTTTAACCGTTTTTAAATATGTATATGCACTCATTTTATAATGAGGGAGAAAATTCATTTTTAAAGGTTTGTTAACACATGAAATCGGTAAACCATGTAAAAGGCTATAAGTAATTGAAAACTTTAAATCCCTCGAAAGTTATTAGTTCACGCGGACGAAGTCACGAACAAAAGCTAGTAGTATTTTAAAAAAATAAACGTTCATGACTTTTGCACGCTTTACCTCAAAAAATTTTCATGGATAGGATATTGTTTAGTTTAAAGTATTTTTATAGGTAGGATGCATTTTGTATGTAGAGTTCAGCTATCTTCTGATTTTGCCGTTTAAAACAAATATCTGAACTCAACCAAGGTATAGAAAGATATTTGATTTGTCAGATGTAGTAGATCATGAAAACTTCCTAAAGCGTGAATTTATGTTTATATAATTTTACTAATTGTTACTTTTTTAAAAAGATAATACCAGTTGAATATGTAAATTAAGATCCCTCAAGAAACTATTTTATTTATGGTTCTTAACAGACCATGATGAGATAATTGGGGGTTGAACTAATGTAAATAGGACTAAATTTGTGTGATAAGTAAATGTGGATGACCACATGGATGGATTATCAGCTAGTAGTTGAAATGTTTATCAACAAAGTTAGAAAGTTAAACAATTTGAAAAATTTTGGCCCTTTGGATAAATTTAAATTAAGAACTTGTTTTTTTCAAAATTTTCTCTACATTAAAAATTTCTTTGTTAAAAGCATCCACCTTATTTATGCAAGTATTTAAATTACTTTTGTAATTGAATAATTAACCGCAAGTAAACACTGTCAATAACAAGATTTTATAAAAGTAGCAAATGTGAAGTTATAGTAAAAAATGTAGGTGACCAATAACAAAATAATGAGAATATGTGTGGCAGATAATGTCTATCTTGAAGAAGTTTTTATAATAGGTATATATTAATGATAACACCGCAAGGACTTTACCAATAAAAAGAAGATGAAAATTTTGCTAGAACTAAAGAAATACATTTTTTTTTATTAAAATGGAAAATCGATTAGTAACTCTTCTTAAGGGAATGAGAATATTTACTTTTAATTAATATTAATAAAATAGACTTTGTTTAGAAATTTAACTAAACATAATTCAATAACAACTTTCACACAAATTGTAATGTTTGGAGAGTAACGGTAAAACTAACCCTTGTCTTACTCATATTAAAGTGAAAACAGCACTAAAAACTTACTAGTAGAATACGGTTAAAGCGAATATGTGGGTACTCTAACACAAGATGGCTTGAGAAATATGGATGGAAGCCTGTTGTTAATAAACCAACTAATCCTTCATATCTTAAACTAATGCGAATACAATATATAAAGTCTAAAAAAAAAGGTTTCATGTAATCATTCAGTTTATGTAGCTTTGAAATAAATTATTACAAAAATATTGGAGGTTACAGTATTACTAGATATACAATTCTATAACTATAAAATACGGGTGTACTAAAAATAACAAGAGAAAATTTTATGTACGACCGTTGAAAAAAAATATATTTACGAATGTAGTTATTTTAGCGATTTCCAGATGTGAACCGTAAATTTCGGATATTGTATTGTAAAATTGAAAAACAATTTATTTTTATGACTTCGTAAAGAAATAAACTACGCTTGCTGACATAGCATTATGAGAATCAAGATTGTAATGTGTTAAGCATATTGTGTAATAAAATAAGAAGTGATTATCTCACTTTTCACCGGTGTAAGCGCGGCTGCACATTGTTCACTTTGACTATTTATTTTCGCTAGCTGATTTCAAACAGCCATTACCTGTACTCTGCTACTAATAGTTTATAAAATATTAAGTATTTTTTTAAATGTAAACTAAGGTAAAATTTTATATTATATAATTAAGTTAATAATAGTTCGCTAAAAACTTATGTACTTACGTATGTACATATGTTTATGATTTTGGTTAGACTTTGGCTTAGATCTCTTTTAATTTTGAATCTCTCATACATTATAAAAGTACTTTACGTTAAATCAAGTTAGTAGTTGGCCCAAAAATATGTGTCTTTAAAATTGCAAAACGTTTAAATACATTAATTTGTTTAAAATATAAAGAACCTTATCTCTTTTAAAAGGCAGAAATATGAAACACTTTAAAAATATCTCAGTAAAACTGAGGTAATATAGTAATAACCCAAAGTAAGAGCTGTAACTTTGTAAGTAATGTAACATAATAAGTGATGATCATAAAAATATTGAGAAACTTAATGCATATTAGTTTGTTGAGGCGACCATCCTGATTAGTTTTGATTTATAGACTTCTACCATCACCACCCAGTCCTTTATGCAATGATTTTTAATTATTTTTTATTAATTAATGACAGCGTCTGAAAGGACATTACACAAAATGCCCTTTATAGGTTCACACTTGTAGTAAAATCTAACGATCAAATAGAGTAAGCGTAGATATCACGTATAAGTTACACAACAACTAAGTCTCAATTAACTGAGTTTTAACCAACATGGTATTTCAATGGCAAATAAGCTAGTAGCGAGCAAACAGCCATTTAGAGAGGAAATAATAGCAAATAGAGAGCCTTGGTCATTTACAATCAACAACGCCCTTGTTTGCAGAGTTCGTTTGAGGATTGGTATATGTTTTGGAATAATTCCCTACGTACATATTTATTAAAATCTGAAACCAGGATAATTTTATATTTGTCGCTTTATCCTTATACTGTAAATATTAAGGTGATTTAAGATATTATACGATTTTTTTATATATAACATTGTAAAACTTTTATAGAGTTTTATCCATCGTTTGTATTTAAAAACATGATACAGTAATTAAACTTTTTGGTAACTACATTAACAAGTCTTATAATATCATTCTATTTCTAAGGTAGTTAGATTCAGGCTCTGTTCAACGAGAAAATAAAAATACCCCTAACAAAGAAATTGGTTTTACATATACATACATACGTTTACATTGTATAAAATGGGTAAACATACATATTTTTGAATAAAAAATTTTTATGTATCTAACTAAAGTTATGAACTTAAACATAAATACTGTTTCAAATCAAAGAATTTTTTGCTCTAAGATATTTTATTATGACTGTAGTTGTATAAGCTATAAGTCATGAAATGACCTCATGCAGGTGTTTCAACAAGGACAAAAGAAAAAAATAGACAGACCCTCTATGCAAAACCAATCTATACTTAAGGATGACTGATGATTGAGATATTTATCTGAAGAAAATTATAAACATTCTATCAATAAGCTAGTTAACACCAATCAGAAAATTTACTATTTATTAAATTCTCAGCTTTATATAGAAACGAAATTTGAAAACGATCATAATCTACATCCATTTCGCTAATTACTTGCTGCAAAATTGGCTATACAGGGTAATGATATATTGTTAGTTTAATATCTATAGACCGTTTTCATTTGTGTTATGAAGTGAAATGAGACTATGTTATACGGTAAACTAATGTATCATCACAGGATAGCTGAAATTTACATTATTATGACCAGTCGCGTGATATATCACCTATAAATAAATTGGTATTTATAAAATTTATTAATAAATATGTTTTAAGTGACATTGCTGCTGTGGAAATAGATAACTCATCATTTTTATTTTCTATCACAGGTTCTTATGTAAAATATGTAATAAGAATTTCCGGTATATTCTTCTGACTGTAATCCGTTTCTTATTTAATTCCTTCTTTCTCTCTGTATCTATTTTCTATTTATAGTATTAGTTTGCTAGGTATACCTCCAAGATACTCCATTTAATTTAAAACATTCATAGAGTGCATTTTAAATGTCTATTTGAAGTCATAAAATAATTTTAAATTGAGTTTTCTAGACCATTCGCGTTTATTACAGTATTGCTAAATGTTTCAAGTGTAATGTAATAATGTTGAGCTTGTTGACGCTACAGTGGAACCGGCAATAAAAACTTACAACTATAATAAGGCAATAGCAAAACAGAAGGAACTTTAAACAAAATTGTTTTAAGAAGTATTTTTATGAAGTTTTACAACCATCATTAAAAGTAAATATTTTTAGAGAAAATAAAACATATATTTATTTTTATATTCTGAAATTATTATATAATTTAAAATCCTCTAACCTTTGAAAAGTGAAAAAAAAAACAAATTGGAATATCGCAACCATTATTATTGATTATAATGGTAAGGTTTGTTGCACTTCATATTGGACATATTTTGACAAACTAAAAAAAAACTTGCAGTGAATTCCCACTGTTCTACAATAATTAAATATGAATGAATAACAAATATAAATAATTTCCACGAAAAATAAAACTATTTCGTTTTAAGCTTGTTTGCTTTCGCTTAAAATAACACCGACCTACATATGAGTAGATTGGGATTTACTAATGGTAAAATTTAGTTTCTTCTCAGTAAACCATATCTTATTTTTAGTGGAGTGTTTGGTGCTTTCATTACTTAACGAATAATTTACTAACAAAATAAGTACATTGCAAATGCCATCGGCAAATCTATTTCACATTACGGTAGCTTGGGACTGATGATACATGTTGTATGTACCTTGTTTTATAACTTCATTGTTGACTGATCTCTTGCCCGGGAATTAGGAATATACTCATGTTTTTCAGGTAAAAGTTTTTAAAAGAAACATTCCAAATGTCCCAATGGGTTTATTTTTTTGTACTATAATGTTGCACAAAAAATAACTTTGCTTACCATAAAAATATTTTTAGTATTATCAACAAAAAGCGGTCGCCAAGCCGTTTTTAAATAGAAATTATTTTACTCACACCGCTACTTTTATTTATTATTGAAATTACATTTAAATTATTTTGATATACCATTTTTTTTACTTCTAATACGGAATACTTACATACAAAATATGGATAATTACGCCTAATTGATTAAATCAAATTTAAAATTTTTCATCAAGACTAATAAGACATAAAGAATGTTTATACAAGTTATATTAATCATACTTTAATTTTAATCAAATAACATAATAAAACAACGCCTATCTGTAAAAGATTTTCTTTCTGAACTTACATGTTGGTTCAGGTAAATTGTTCGATGTTAAAGTAGCTACAGATAAGATGTGAGTTCTAAACTAAATTATTATACCAAAGATTTATTCTATTTTAAACTTACTTAATATATACGAAATAGTAATATAAATTCCCAAAGTAAAAATGTTATTTATGAAATCTAAATGGTCTTCTCAATATATCTTCAAATACCTACAAATATTTTACGATCGCACTAAATCTTGCTTTTGTGTGGTCTACGTTACCGCTGAGTTAAGTAATACTTAAGCTACGAGTTTACTAATGGTTTGTTAAATATCAGTTATGTAAGCGTCTGTTAAATTAAAAAAAAAGGTAAGGCAAAATAATTTCATTTCAATTTCCACTTCGACGCCGGTTCATAATCAGTTGATTTTTAATTACTACGTCTGTGACTCGTAGTCGTGGATGAATATATAATATAAATATTGTAGGCCTTATTGAGTAAGTTTTCAATTCACATTTATTGCAAAATAAATCAATATTAAATTATTCTACTAAAAATACAAAGCTATATTTCCTTATTTTGTTATATCTAAAATATTGAAAACGATCTTTTAAACTTCATCCCAATCATCATTTGGGTTAGGGTGGATGGAAAAAAGATTTTTTTTGTTGAAAGAAAAAGGAGATCTCTGTTCCCTTTAAGAGTCATCTGTCACTGGACCTAAGAGGTTAACTATTGACAAGTATCTGAGATAGGAACACGTCATTCCCAAGTTAGTTACGTGATTGATCGTACAGAACTATAAGTTATGTGTTAGAGACTTTAGTGTAGCAAATTGTCAAATTAGTTTGGTGTGATGTGCTTGCGTGGTTATCTACTTTTTCTTATATCCATACATGTTTCATTATTATGACTTATTTATTATGAATTAGCTTATTAGAGAAGTATTTTAAAGTATTTGCTTTGCAGTACAGGATATATGCAAAATTTATATTTAATGTTGATGTTTATGTTAATGTTGATTGACATTTTCATCTTATTGTTGTACTGACCTTAAAATTGAAGATCCTGAAATTAAGAATTTCATAGATCTAAAATTAAGTGTTTATAATAATAATTAATCTTATAAAATATGTAAATTTTTATACTACAATTCTATCAGAATTGATTTGAATTACAAAAAATAATAATCAGATAAAATAAACTTATTCTGTATATTTTATTCTTATTATTTGTCAGTAAAAAGATCAATACACGTGAATGTAGTGTTACATCCAAATTTGTCGTTATTCGATGCCGATATTCAAGTTGAGTTAACAAGTTAAATCGACTGATGCTTCGCAGCTTAGCAATGAGACAATATGTTTGCCCGACACGTTCTTCATAAATTTGATACAGAATGCGAAATGTCTCGGTGACAAAAGAATTGTTTTTCAATTAAATTATTAAACTCAATATAAATAAATACATATTTATAGTTATAAAAGTAAGAGATAAAAGCCAAAATTAAAAACTAATAGGTGCGTATTTGTATATAAATGGTTTAAGGTATTAATGTGTCTATTAAAAATAAATAAAGACATTCTAACGACAAGTTATCATTTCTTATTAAAAGATGTAATAAAAAAGTAAATTAAAAAACAACCAAAATATTACATTTATTTCTTTTGCTCTTTTTACTATAGTATTCCTAATAGAACAACTAAATACATTATTCTTCTGATAGATTAAATGTTCTACTATGATTTTATTACAAAATAGTGGAATAAAACTATGATGATGGCAAGGAAGACAGTAGAATCGATAGAATAATATAGTATAGTATAATGGTAGATAGGTAGAAGAAAAATACTGTCAAAAATAACATCAATTTTGCAAAACAAAAGACCATTTCTATTATAGTAGAAGCTTATAGTTATTATAACTTTAAATGTAACACAACTATATTTTACTAAAAAAATCTCCGTGATGAATTCCTATCGCTTTGTACAAGTAAATTTAATTTTTTATTTTTAGTACAAGTAAATTTAATCATGGTGCCACATCACATATTAAATAAAAGTTATTTCATTCATAAAAGTCACTTTTATGCAAATCTGAAAGCTGAAACGTAACGGTTAAATGTACAAAATAAAAAAAAATGTTACATTTGTTAGGAAAACTGTGATGTCTCTCGACATCTGTTTTATATAACGTAGTATTTTACAATACGAATACCTTACATTTTATGTTTTATGGCGAATACAATATATTACAACACGAACATACATATTATTGGAATTGTAATAATTAGTATACCGGTGAATAGCTGTAAATTCACATTTGCGTTGGGCGGGTTGGAGTGGAAAATTGCCCCCTTTGGTACATAGCTAAGCTACTAAATCTCGTATTAGCACTTACTGACTCTATTACGCTACAATGATAAATTTCCCTGGCATTATTATGTATGCGTGTCGGTATTTTGCTTATCATATTTTGTGATATTATATCCGTTCTTTGTTGAAGAGGGAAAATTTTCATTGGCGTGCAAATCTCATATAATTTAAAATAACTTTAGCGTCACTTACCTTACTAATACAAGCATTGATTATTAAATGATATAATTTCACAGTTATTGACACAAATTTTCATTAAATATTTAATCATTAATTAAAAGTGAAACCCTCTAATGATTAACTTTTTAATAAATGTTTGTAAATAATAAAAATAGGATAATAGTAATAGTGTAGTATTTTCAACAGTAACGACTAATAGATAATGTGTCTTGGCTCCTGAATGGGATAAATCATACAAAAATTTGCGAAAAATTAAACGGTATTAGTCTGCCAAAAAGCTTATCAAGGGCACTTTGATTACAACATGGGTACGCGATTACTTAATTTCGCGCCAAGTGGACTGGCACCCTCATAAAGATAACGCTAGAACGACTGGGCTCTTCTTAATTTACGAACGAATATAACATTACACGCCCTCATACCATGTTATGTAGAAGGTATAAGTGTTGTTGGGACACGACAAAATTAAGTCGTTTTAACAAATGTTAAGGATTAGGGATTTAGTAAAGGATTCTCGTATGTGTTTGAGAATATAAGACACGCTTTTAAAATAATTCTCAATGTAATAATTATTTTTAAGTCTGTAACAGCTCTTGTTAAAAATTATATTATATATTACAGCAGAAGAGATATTTTTAAATCAACTATCCCTACCTGATTGTAATTTTTTAGGATTAAAATCTATATTAAGAGAAATGATGGTAATATTATAAGTATTTTAAATAGAATTTACTGTAATACATTTCATATTCTATTGATAATTTATTTTTTAAAGTACAGATAAATGTTAAAAAAATATTCTTATTTTATTAGCATTAAAATATTGCAAACAAACATAACTGAACTTATAAACGCGACGTTTTATATACTTTGAAACAAAATTTTTGGCTGAGAAACAATTTGTTTAATTGAAATTTTAATGAAATCTTTAGGTAAGACATAAGTCGACTAGAGAACGAGTCATTACAGCGCCTGGAAGGTATACATCATAACTTTACTGTTTCTAAAGATATTACGAGTTTAAGCAGAGAACACACGGTGGCAAAAATTATACGAAGTAAACGCTTATGATGAAATATAGAATTTTAATAAGTTAACTTTAATTTGATGTAAGGTAAAGTATACATATATTTATTAATTGTTTATCAAATAACAATATGTTACAAATTATTCTCGTATTGTTAATGTTCTCTTTGTTTTATTTTATTATTATAATTTTTAATAATATTTATACATTTCTTTTGAAACATTTTGCATTTAGAATTTTGAGAATTTTTTATTACCTATTTTAAGGCTTAAGTCAATTGATCCAATTGAATACAATTAACTATTACTTCCAGCTTCAACATATGTGAATTTTCTAAACGATTTTGTAGGAGAGCCTTTGCCATTTCGCCTTAGCATTATTATAGTTGTAAGTTTTTATTGCTGGTTCCACTTTAATGTACTATAAGGCAAAGGTTTATGGTGCAATTACACTCTATTCTTTTAGTAAATAAGTCATGTGCTCGCGTCTGACATTACGTATGTTTGATTATTATATTTTGCTGTGGCTTTAACATATTTAACCTTTAGCAAATTTTTCATCATCTACGATCTATTTAA
>DVQO01000431.1:0-17178 GCA_018231785.1 Danaus gilippus | reverse complement strand
AATCTGCCGGAAGTCACTATTCCACGCGGACGGAGTCGCGGGCAAAAGCTAGTATTACATAAAACCTCAACATCGTCTCAGCATTACATAAGAGAGCATTTAATTTTTAAAATAAGTTTTTACCTGTCTTCAATTGAGTAACAGTACGTAATTGCGTCTTTTTATATGATTACTTACAATATGTTTAATATTAAGATTAGATATATAGAAGGTATGATAACAATGTATTTGAAACAAATGAATATAGTAAGTCTATTTGTTCCTTTACTGTCCTCCAGTACCAAAAAAATTTGTAACATCTATGTCTATAAAATCGGTAACAGTTAAATATCAAACTTGTGTTTTTTTTTGGGCAGACATATCTTACATTTTTTTAATTTATTACTTAAGTTCTTATTGAATGTAATATCTATAGTAAGTATCATTGTGATCATCAAATATCTGTATCCATTCCTAAGTCAAAGTGACAGTGATAATTATATTCTTAGGCCTTAGGTTGAAAGATTACCACTTTCAAAACATTCAAAATTTCACAATTTGATTTTAATTATTATTACCATATATAATGTCTATATTCCGTGGAATAACAAAATTTTTTAATAATTCAATTATATTTAAACAAAAGTATTCAAGAAATGTTGTTGTTAATTTTACCAGACCAAAACAAACATTCGCACCTTCTCTCAAGTTGCAAAAACCACAAAAAAAAGAACCAGGTGAAATTTATAAATGGATTTTACTAGTAAGTTTCATTGCTGTATTTATTGTGATAGAAGATAAATTTACCAAAGATTTACCGACTGCATTGTTTTTAAAATGGCTTAGAAATTAAATTTAATTAACTATTGAAGTTTTGCAAGGATTTAATGTGTGATTTTATAATTCTACCAAAAATAGTAAAATTCATGTTTGAACTTATTGAATATACAACTGTAACAAGTGATTATTGTCTTATTTCATTATTATTCTAGAATGTATACTAGCAAAATGTTCAATCCAAAAATTCTTACCAGGATAGAAAAATGATTTATCTGGACATATAAGAGTTAAAATAGGTTTCATTTCATCAATAACACCATCACACTTTGGTGCTTTGCTGAGTATTCTTATCAATGAAAATTTAAATATTGGCTACAAATTAAAAATTATTGTACATTCATTAGTCACCTACGCCTTTCAAAAATTTAACTGGTGAGTTGGGTCTACCTGCAGGCATTTATATTTGAATTTAAAATGTCACACAACCATCAGTTTAACTGTAAAATTGTAATGTATTCTAATTAATATTTATCATCGTAAAACTTAGATTTGGTATTGTAATTTATATCAAATAAATGTTGTTACAGATGATTCCAGTCACATCATTTGGTTTGGGATGTTGGCAAGTTTATCGTCTGCAGTGGAAACTTGAACTCCTACAAATACTGAAGTCTAAATCAAGTGCAACACCTGTACCTATGCCAGAAAAGTAATGTAAAATTTAAAAGTCACTGTTGTAATGTGATTTTTATGCTGTATATAATGTACTTACTTCATTTTTTATAAAAATATGTTACTGTATAAACTCAAATTGCATGAAATCCCCAGATTTCCCAGCTAAAAATACCAATTCTTAATGGTAAATGCCCTATAAAGTATTAGTTTAGATTAGTTAAGGTTACTAAAAGCAACATCTACTAGATGACAGCAGTAAAACCTAGTTAACACAAATCTTAAGATTACATTATTTCAAGCTTTTACAGTAACATATTTATTATTGGACCCATATATTACTTTAGTCTTTAATTGGCAATAAAAATAAAGTACTGTTGGATATAAGTCACTGATATTTACGCAACTTTTTTAGATTGATGCACTGTGATGTCATATAATAAATAAACAAATGAAGATTTTGAAATCATATGTATTTAAAATCTGAATTATAACATTTTTTTCAGTTTCAAAGATTTACAAAACATGGAATTTAGACCAGTCAGAGTTCAAGGAAAATTTTTACATGACAGAGAAATTCTTATTGGCCCAAGAGCACTTATTGAAAATGATGTGGCAGTACCTCGGGCTGGATCCCTTGTATCGGATCCCAAAAAAAATCAGGGATACTTGGTTGTTACACCTTTCAAGCTTTCCCATAACGGGTATGTATATACATTGTATTTACAATACAAATTTGTATAAAATACATTAAAAGTAATTTGAGTTCCAATAGTTTCTTAGCTATAAATTTTATATTGTGACAATCTTTAGATAAAACCTCACCAATTATTTTTATTTAGCCTATAGCTTTTAAATTTAGGGTTAATTAATTATAATAAATAACTTTTATACTCCTTTAGGGAAATCATTCTAATAAACCGAGGTTGGATTCCACAAAATTTGCGACCTAAGGAAAAACGACAGGCTTCTATGGTAGAAGGAGAGATTACACTTAATGGCATAGTACGTCTTACAGAAAATAGAAGTCCTTTCATGCCAAAGAATAACCCAGAGAAGGGATCTTGGTTGTACAGGTTAGTACTTTCTAAACATCTTATTGCTGAACAGAGGAAATGAGTAATTTCATACACAATTATGACAGCTCAGCAAAGTTTTGTATAGACCAAAATAAAAACAAAATTGATGCCAAATGAAAAGGCTAAGTGTAAAAATTGTTTTAAATCCATACACCATAATTCAAACAGGCACAAGTCTTGGCTATTTTCTTTCATGACGTCCTGTGATGTTGTTACATGAATATTTTTATTAAAATATTATATATATATATATTTTTGTGAACATCCAAATATTTCAAATACAAATATGTATGGTCATTTGTATTATTTATGTTTAGTTCAGGTTATTTTTATCTTATCAAATGATTGTTTTGACAGAGATTTGCACCAAATGAGCGCTTACTTGGACTGCGCCCCGGTTTGGTTGGACGCTCAAGGTATCAGCGACCCACCCGAAGGCTGGCCGATACCAAACCAAACAAGGTTTACTATGAGAAATGAACATCTTTCCTACCTCATCACCTGGTACATGCTCTCCGCTTTCACTGCACTCATGTGGCACAGATACTTTATAAGGAAACTGCCTCTTTTGTAATTGTTTTGTAGTTATTGTAAATAACATAGATTATTTAATTACTAGGCATCAATAAAGTTTAATTATTCAATAAAATATTTAATTATTTGTATAGTAGTTTTATTATTACCCAGGTATATTTTATACAGTCGTAATTAAAAGGATCTTTTTTTTTTACTTTGACTTCACACACTATATAAAATCGGTGGCCGGATCTGAAATTGCATAGACGAGGTTATTATCTGCCGTTGTTACGGTCCATTCAGCAACTAAGACATTAGACAATTCAACTCAGAAAATTCAACAAGACTTGGTTTTGAATTAAAATTAATATATGTTTAACCTTTATTTCCTTAAAAAATACTATCGCAACAATTGTATACCAATATGAATTTCCTGTAATACCTTTGATTACACTAAACCTAAGGTTGGTTTAATATGGATTTGAGCCTGTCTGCGCAGGTCTTAGACCTTAGTCGATAATAAATGAAACATCTTGACGTATTTGAGTCTTTAATAATACTCAGTAAGGACTGTGGAATTAATATTTTATACGATATTTCAAAGAGCCAAAACAATTCGAAAATATTTAAAACACATCAGAAATATTTGTTTTCAAACATACCACAACGTATTACGACGATATTTAAAAATTTCATCTTAGCCTAAATTTTAATATAATCTAAAATAAATGTATAAATTTGACTGATTTCTGAGCCATCTATAAAAATAGGTGTCCCTCCAAAAACAATATGCATATTAATTTACATTAACATAATAATGCATTTTTTTTCGTTATATAATTCATAAAAAGAAATACAACGAAAAAAAAGAATATATTTTGAATATATATTTCTTAAATACTATGATAAAATTACTATAAAACACTCGTCATAAAATAACAGGTCAAATAAAATAAAAATAAAGTAAATCACAATGAATTAAAACTTATTATAGAACCTATCTAACTTCATTTAAAATTTCATTCATTCACATTAAAAATAAACGTATTAAGATCGTCATATACATACCTAAGTATATACAGAAGATGATTTTCAGGTCAAGAGCGCCTGGTATAAGAGTTCAAAACTATAATATAATACACCACACTCCGATAAAGGATGATTTCTTTATATACTAACACTTTATATACATATAAAGCATTAAATAGTTGTTATTAATTAATTATCAGGTCAAGTCAAGTATCATCCGTCAACGGCGCGTGGAGAGCAGGAGTCCCAGAAAGGGTCGACGAAAGTCGATGAAAATTTTGAAATGTTATTTATAATCCAATTTTGTAGCTCCGCTTGAGTCGTATTACCAATCGATGTTAAAAAGTGTAAAGATCTTAAGAATCATAAATAAATTTATGCCAGCACAAGTTTAGTGCTAGCCTTACATGAACACAGGCAATATGAACATAAAATTCAAGCGGGCAAGTCAAAATTCGACACGTGTATCTGTGGTACGTGTGTCGGATCTATCTTCGGCGTGGACTTGTAGTCACACAGACCGTGTTCTTTTAATTTCCACTCCCATCCCATGATCTGTACTGCGTGTAGAGTTTCAGCTTCCGTATGCTGACGGCGAAGCATACCTTCCTGTAAATTGAAACTATATTAAAGCGAATACGATGAAATGTTTGAAATCATTAAAAGAAATCAGGAATAAGCAAAGTACAAAATTTAAGTGGGAATTATATCGATTTAAACGACAGTATAGCCTTAGTTATTTACAATATTTCAGGATTATAATATACTTTGATCTTCTCCCATTTATCATCGACTTCCTGGAGCCACGAGTTGATTTGACGTCCGTTACAACGGGATCGCTGCGCGTTGCGTTTCTCCTCTTGTTCCGGTGCTAGCACGTTGTAAACCTCTTTATCGCGCAATATAGTGCACACGGAAAAGGGGAGAGCCTGTCGAATAAAACGATATATTATAAAAAGAAAAACCTCTCAGCATTCCATGGATTCATCGTACAGGTCCATCTCATTGTAGAGAGGAGCTTCAACGGTGCCTGGGATTTGCGTCCCAGGTGTAAGTTTGAAGTGCCCTTGTATAACGCGCGTTAAAAGCTTACTTCCACTGTCCAAGCTCCTTACTGTACCTAACCAAATTTAAATCGAACCCACTAGCGCTTCCTTCGAAGTATTTTCTAAGAATGTATTCATGTTAGTTCTGGAGAGGCACAAGTCTTTTAGTAGGTTGAGACATATTTAGCTGTTATACCTCTCACTACACTTCTACTGCTAACAAATTTACAACGAACATATTCTTAGTGGCCTCATAATACTTGTTTGACCTAAATGGCATGGTCTTTGGCTGATGTTGGTTTCCCAAGGGAACGTAAGCTCTATTTATTGTTATGTATACGTATATAATACATAATACAGTAAAATTTTTATATATACCTGATTGGCCACAGCGCGTTCGGCGCGCCCGTGTACTCTCAATATTTCCTGCTCGACGGCCAAAACAAGCTTCTCTTTTTCAACAAGGTGTTGGATGCGTAATCTCGTCCTGCAATGAATACAATCATGTAAACAATTCTTTCACACTATTAAGATTATTACAAACTAATTAATACTTGATCATAACTATTTACCTTTCCTTTTCTTGAGCCAAAAACTCGTTCACCATTTGTGATGGTAGGTTGGGTGGTATTTCAACTTGTGGCTCTGGGTTGACAGTACTCTGTAGGGTGTAAGTGCAACGGTTCATCAGGTACTTGTTGAAGTCTTTAGGCGGCTTTGGTTTCACTGGAAACAGAGCCTTCTGACGTCTCTCGATCTAGAACAACGGATTTACTATTAATAGAATCTTTCCAAGTTTACAAATTATTTTCAATAAACTCATTACATCGAGCATACTTTTGTGATTTTTTTTTAATATATTACCTGTTTCCTTATGTGAATGTACATTTGATAGGGGTTGGAATGTGTGATGTTGTGAGTAAGCGTGGTGCTATCTGGGACTTGTTCGTTCTTGCTGTCTCTTGAATGATTATCTTTCGATGCTTTTATTTTCCTCTTTCTAGGATGCAACTCCACAGATGGACCCGCAGCTAAAAGAAATATTTATAGTGTAAGAAACTAAGAAATCATTTACAGTGGAAAATATTATTATGGAAATTATAATTTTACATTCTGTATAGCGAGTTCTTTTTTTAATATAATTTATTTGAAAAAAATATAAAGACGCTAGAAATGGTATTAAACAGAATTAATAGTCTTTAACGTTAAGTTTCATTGTTCTTTTTATAAATTTGTCTTTCATTTTCGTTTTCAAAGTAGGAGCTGATTTATAAACTGATTTACATACATACATACTGGTTCGAAATGTACACATATATTTTAATAAGAGTCCATAACACCAACTACATTTAGAGAATAACATAATCAATTATAAAAATTTAGCCACATATAATTATGTTCTAGTATTAGACTGATAAATTAAATGTTATGTCAATTATACCTGACTCTGATCTTCCACCTGGACCCGACGAAGTAGATGTAGCGTGGTCAGCGTCCTGCCCCTGGAAAAATCACAATCATCAGAAAGAGGAATAAGCATTTAGAATAACGGCGAACACAAGAGGGTGACAATAATACAATTTCTACTCCGATTTTTACAGTACTTACAGAGGGTGGTGGACTTTTGTTGGAATTCAAAGCCTGATTCTGCCCTGAGCCTGAGCGATTCTCCGACCCTCTTAGCGGAGAGGTCATCCCTTTATCTTTATCACCGTCATTCGTTCTGTGGGAGCGGAGAACCCTTTGCCCGGCCTACAAGACAAGTTTTTAATTTTTCTTTGGACTAGCTCGTTTTAAGAGAAAGCACTTCATGTGTCAGGTCATTTGAAAATTAAAAAAAATAATAAAGGAAAGGGTCCTTCTTTCGTCAGGCTGCTGCTCCCCAAAATAATAATTTCAAAGATGATATAACAAAAAAATATAACAAAGCTCTCGGAGGCAAAGAAACTACTTGATTGGCGAAGAATGGTAATCATATGATGAATTAAGAATAATAAATCGGCTTAGTTCGATACGAGAAGGTAACGGAGTTGCATAATTTTCAAGAACACAATCACGGTACAAGGTCAACAGCGACATCGGAATGGCTCGAACGAAAAGATGACAGGCAAAAGAAAATAATAATATCGAAACCAATATACTAAATGACAAAATAAAAAAGCCTTTACAGCCCTACTAAAGCTCCTCTCACCTTGACTTCCCCAGTTCTCTTGTCTTCACAGTTGTCGGAGCTGTCTGATGTCTGGCCAGTGTCAGCGCTGGTGCATGGGATGACATATGGCAGCGTTGACAGGCTGCTACGACCTTTGCCACCACCACGCTGACCTGTACTACCTAAACGACCACAATCATATATAATTATTTATATAATTACAGAATCACTATAAATATTGGAAAGAATTATAAAACTTTGAAAATCACCAGAAGAATATATAACAAATGATAGTAACTGTTAACATAATATCATGTAGGTAAAGAAGAAAAATCTGTATAATCCTTTACATGGATGGTTCGAAAAGAAACAAGTAATTTCATATATCCACATACCACTTGCCCTTCTTTGGGGTGCTACAAATAAGAAATAGCAGGAATTACAAAACTATGCCATGGATATCACATTTTAGAGTTATTGATTAACAGAATCTTAACAATTATAATATATACATATATAATTGTTTCTATGTCTGTCTTACCATCGCCTTCCTGTTCATTACGACTTCCTGAACCTCCGGCCCCTCCTGGTATAACTATCTTCAGGGGTGGCACTTTCGGTGCGGAAGATTCCTGGCTCTTGGAGTCCTCGTCGTCATCCTTACCCTGATTTGGCTTTGGGCTTGCGACAGGACTCTTCCGATCTTGTTTGCCAGCTTGTGACCCTGATGCTCCCTTTGCACCCCCTGATTTACCCTAGAGTAAACAAATAATACTTCATAATTATATAAATGCTGTTTCAAAATAATAGATATATTTTCTGTTCATGACTATATATACACAACAACCGTTATACGAGAATCCCACGGCAACTAGTACTAGCAAAAAACTTGAAGACTGTGTCACATTTTTCTGTCTCCAATACATTCTTATAGAGTTTTATCAAAATTCGCATAGTAATTTTAACATTTCCATGTGTAATGTTTAATTCATTATACTTTTCATTTGAAATATTAGTAGAATAATATAAATAAATAGTCTACCTGATGAGATCCCTGAGCGTTAGCTTTGGCATTAGCGCCTCCCCCCTTCCCCTGCGCCTGCGCACCTTTTCCAGAAGAAGAACCCGCGCCCTTCGTGTTCTGTGCTCCTTTGCCCAGCGGCTGTGCCCCCGTCTTACTTGCCGGACCCGGAGGTTTGCTACCAGTTAGGATTCTGTTAACGTATTTTCAAACCACCTTATACTAACTACAGATAAATCATTTATTACCCCTTCAAGAAATAAAGTTAAAATAAATAAATAGAAACATAAAAGCATACAAAGTAAATAAAATATAAGCCATCTACATATAGAAATACATATAATATATACAGGCTATTTTTTTATTTACCGGCCGGCACCACCTCGTGCCACAGGTGCTGGTTTGGCCATGGGTTCTTTTTCTTCATTGTCTTTTCTCTTCTTCCGTTTTGAAACATCTTCCTCTGTCACATCTGCCTCTTGACCGTCTTCTGTATACAGCCTCTTGTTGCCAGGATTGACTTCATCCTGAGTAGAGGATACAACACCACTACTCAGCTGTGATGTTCCATCTGTAATAACATATTATTATGATCATCATAGAACAAAAAACCAAAAGTATGTGGTATTTAAATAATATATTATAATGTAGTAAACAGAAACAATTGTTAGTAATAGTTTATTTAATTACATTGTTATGACAATCATAAACCCATGCTTCTTTATGATCACAAATTTTCAAACAAAATATTTTTTACCATCTCTACTTTCAACATTGCCTTTCTCTTGAGCGGAGGTTTCCTTGCCCTCCAAATGTTCGCCCTGCGCTAGGCCCTCCATGTTGCTTCGCTTATGTGATTCGCTGTTTGCACTTGCATTGCCTTTCTTGTTGCTGTCATCCCTTGCACGACTTGTATTTGCAGTTCTCGCGTTATCTGTACCAAATGTTTTGTTATTACAAATATTACAATAATAAACAGACCTACCTAAAATTACACATAATTCAGTATGTCATTTATTAATCCAATATAATTTAATTATATTTATATTGTATTAATGCTGGACATAATTGACACAACTGCTATGGTTGACACATTAATTTAACCTATACATATTATTATTTATATAAACAAACAATCAATATGAAAGAATAAATTGTTACTGCTATAACCATTTTACGACAAAACTCTTTTGTTTTCATAGCAAATACCTTAATCGACGATTAAATTATTCAACACACATAATACATAATATATTAGGTAAAGTGCACATAATTAACACACATTGTAAGGTTAACAATGTTTTATAAAACCTTATAGAAGCACAAATACTGTTCTTCAATTTTATTCGTATGACAAAAAAAAGGAATAATTGTGGAAATAAAATCAATACTTCCGAGCTATGGAGAAAATATAAATACAAAACGCAATTACCGAACGGCTATCTTAATGTCGCACCGTGTACATTTTACAATTACTCGGCATACCGAGTCTATCTAAACTATTTATGCTGTCACGTCAGTCGGGTCATTAACTATTAGTAGTTTTCGAGAGTCACAGCATCTAATCGTGATTTAAGTGCGGCGTGCAATGTTTTAACACAAACTTGGAAAAAAACGATGAAATCAACTCCCCTTTATTATGCGAGACAGCTCTCCTTTGCATCTCACGACGCCCCACACTATTTTTAGTTCTCAGCGCGCCGTTTAATATAAATTTCTCCTCAAATTAATTATTCATTTCCAAAAATCACTTCGACTTTGACGTTACGAAGCGGCCATAGCGACAGTTTTAGCAACACGCCCCTGAAGCTTCAACGTTTCGTTTCACGATTAATGTACTTTAGCAAATTTTTCTTAAGTGACTAAGATTTTTACCTTACAATAACACTTTAATAAAGATTATTTGGCATCTATACTAAAAAAAATATCGTCCTTACAACAAGCAAATGTACTTTGCATCAAGATTTGACAATCTGTCAAACGAAGAACTAAACGCCAAACCAAAACTAAAGCGTAGTTATGGTTTCCAAATTGAGAACTAAAATTAAAAATAAAATCAAATTAATCAAAATCAAATTAACAGCTATTGATTAATATTTCTTACATTAGTATTCACTTGTTTAAGTAATTTAAACATGGAGTAAATTGTATTACATTTTGTTTGTAATTGTCTTTGGTGTGGCCGCCATTTTGTCAATCTGTCACTCATACGATAAAGTCTTTTTTTTTAGGAAAGTCACAAGATTTTTTTTATTTGGTTCCTCCGAAATGAAACTTATTCTTATATATGCCATAAGTTTTCGGAACTGATGATTTATTTATAAGAAATTGTCCACTAATACTAATAGTTTTAAAGTAACTAAAGTAATTTCGCATTGCAAATTTGAATAATTTCATTTTCGCTTTTACAATAAATTTCTGTTTATACAACAAAACTGTTCCGCGAATATGATATATTACTCTCAGCGAATACTATGTATCACTTAACGAATATGACGTATTTTCATTCTTATTATAATCTTTCTTCGATTTTAACAAAATTTGTAATATTTAACGGTAAATCTAATGGATATTTTTGGCCATAATTTGAACAGTTATGGAGTTATATATTTAACAAGTCGAAATATGATGGTTTTAAAAAATGCCTTAGTATTATTAAAATTCTCACACGTTTTAAATGAACTTTAGGGATCAAAAAGCCTTAGTCAAAATGATGATAAAAATTGTAATTAGATACTATGGCCAAGTTCTTATCTTACTTTCTTGGATTGAAAGAAAATAACATGTAAGCGAAAAAGCTAGTATGTATGCTGATGTTCTGTAGTTTTTATTTGATAGGAATAATACAAGATGATTTCGCGTCCCCTACCAGTTGCGTGATTAGAATTTGACGTCATCTACCAACACTGCGCGCATGTATCATGTGAAAAATTAATTGGTTTATTTTATACGTTCACAATGTGTGCGTTCTATCAATTATATAGTCAGAGGATACGGAATATACTTGTCATGTGATGAAATATTTTTAAATTATGTCGTGAAAAAATGACTTATAATTGGAATATGTTTACTAAAACTTCAATGTTTATGAACAAATGTTAAAAAGTCAAATATGTTATTCTTTCGTAATTAAATACAGTTACTCTCCTGGGTAAAGAGGTGTATTTTATTGTAGATTATTATCGATAATTTCTGTAATAGTACTTACTTGTATTCTATATTTATAAAATATTGTTATGGTAATACAGTTGCTGTATTTCAGACTGTTAGAGTAGAAAAAACGACTAAATATTATCCTCTTGAACATAAACTTGAGGTACTTTTTAAGTCCTATTAAAATCAGCTGATATATAATTTAATAATATTCAATATTTAGTTCTCAACTGAGAACGAAGAAAATCTTTATTAATCAAACCCTTGAAAAGTATATAAAAATTTATCACTGTGAATGTATTACAACTGAATATAGTGAAAGAAAACTCGCGATTTTTTTAACTTATTAAACGTTTGAAGGCCGAATTTAACGTTAACTATCTGCAGGACATTAAACATATTAAAAAAATAAAACAAACAGTGACTAATCAATTCTAGTTGGAAACCAGTAACTCTTCAATTAAGTTCAGACTTCAGAGGCAAAAATCGGTATCCTTAAATCCTCATTGATTATGACGTCAAATGTGGACCAACTTTAGCGGAGCAGACCCAAAACGTTGGAGAGTAAGACAATATTTACTATGTAAAAATAATTTTCAAGAAAACAATTTCATGTCCAAAAAACAACTTTACATACGGAACCCACTTGTATATTTTAACCCAAGCTTTTTTATTATTAAGAGTGGATATTTTAGATAGTAATTACTAATATCAAAAGTAATATGAATAATTTAAATTGAGAATTCTTTCAAATTAGTTTAGGGTATGGAGTTATTTAAAATAGATTATTACAATCAGTTATTGCAGTTTCACTTGATATCTAAAATTACCTATATAGTGAAATTTTCTCAATGCATGTACATTTTTCTGTCCTAGCTGATTACTGTAATAACATAAAGGCTTAAAGCAGTGCTATGTTAAGACCAGAAATACTTAATTACTAGTACAGTAATAACTGAGTTATAGTCAGTAACAACGGGTAATTTTTTTTTGTCTCATCTACAATACGAAAATTTGTTTATATACTAAGAAATATTGTACTTAATTTTCGTTTGTATTATTTTTTGTTCAATTTGGTATAAAGCTTTAAAACCAAAACAAAAAAATCTGATATATAACTATACAAGTCCCAAGAAGTACATTTCTTGAAATCAAACAAGATATTTTGATGACTTAAAGTTTTCCAAAGAAAGAAAATCAAATAACAAATAAATTTAAATATTAAGCTATGTTTAATTTAAACTCGATCTATAGTTACAACAACAATAGCCTACAATACTAACCTTTCAAAGACTGGAGGTATTCAAAGATGTGTGGCGTAGCATAGTCTGCAGGAGTTTTTCCTTTAGCGTTCTTTGCGAATGGATCAGCTCCACGTTCTATGAGCAGTTCGACCATCTTCAGATTGCCGGAGGTGGTGGCATCGTGGAGTGGTGTGTCGTCATCTAGGCCCTTAGCGTTCACATTAGCACCGCCCTCCACCAGCACAGTCACCACTTCGAACCAACCGTAGCTACAGGCCTCGTGGAGCGCTGTCCAGCCTAGGATACCATACAATCGTTACATGAAAATCATTGATGACAATATGAATATTGGCGAAAATAAAAGTATAGCAAATAAAAGTATAACATGTTGTTAGCAAAAAACAGATTCAGCTAAATAATGGTGGCTTTAATTTCAGAAATTCTAACCAACTCAAGTTAAAATATTACATTACATTAAAATATTACATTTAAATAATTGTATCCGTCTATTTAAATACATATTTAAATTATTAGCATAACATATTAAAATGATATATTAATTTTATGTCAAATAATGCTACTTAAATTTTTCTTTCTATAAGACATGGCTATCACTTTTAAAATATTATTAATTTTCACTTTCATAGAACAAGATTCTCAATGATATGTGCTTTTTAAATCTGTACTTACATTCACAACAATAAATATAAGATAAAAGAAACAGCAACAAAAAAAAAATCTTGCAAAAATGCTTTAAAAAATATTTATAATTTATTACAATTTGTTCTGCCATCACAATTATAATATAAAGGTGACTTACCTTTAATATATCATTATTTCTTGTATATTTGATTGAGGATCAAGTAATTAAGAGTATATTTACTCACACATTAGAAAATATACAATACAGAGATGAGTAAATTGTAAAAGTTAATTATGTATTCCTTCACACACATTTTTTTAAATTAAAATATAAATAAAGGTTTTTGTTTGCAATCAATACTTTTTTATACTTGAAGACAATTTGATATAAATATTCAAAACAAAAAAATTTGATAAAATAAAATTCTATAAAAAAAGTATAATGAACATGTATTTTTTGTATAGTTTTTGATTTGTCACAAGAGTAATATACAATTCTAGTATCACACTAGCTTTTGCGTCTGACTACGCTCTGATATTGAAAATTATTGTTTAGGAAGCATGTTGTGATATCTTCGCTGTTATCAGTATGAATGTAACTTTAATATGTTAGATCAAAATATTCCTTTATATAACCTCACCTTATAGGTACCTATTTATTAATTTTTTTTACAAATAATTATACTTCAAAACAATATTTTTGAAGGATATTTCACCGACACTGCTACAATAGGTCAGATATAATAGCTCTTTATTATGTGATTTCTTGAGTGGCCTTTTGAGGCATAAAAAATGAACATTATATTTGTGTAGACAAATAACTTTAATAACATCTATAAGTACTATATAAATTATTATATATTATAGATTTAGAATCCATGAACTAAGTACAAAAGGTATTAAATTCTGATAGTAATAACACAATAACATGTTCATATGTAATTGTTCAATGTAAGAAATGTGGTTGACTTGTTTTTAAATCGAGCATCATATTTCTCAAAGACAGAGATGTGAAGTATTGTTGACCTTTGACCTATCATTTTTCACCTTTAAACAAGCTTATATTAAAATAACTAGACTCCAGTTATTAAAGTAACAAAGATGGTTTGAAAGAATTAAATTACATTCACAACATATGATTCTGCAAGAGTAAGTATTATTAAACAAATTGTTATTTATACAAAAGAGCTTTGTCTGGTTTTATTAAAGAAAGTTTATAAACAGTTTGTTTTTCAAACATTTGATTATTATTGTAATTTTTTTTTACATTTAGAAATTTATTTTGTCATAATATTCATCAAAATACTTAACTAAGTATTAAGTACGACTTAAAGGTAGATTTCTCATATGTAGGTCAATAATCTTGCTCTACTCCTACAAACACCGAGAACAATTCATCCTTTATGATACAGCCATTTATTACATAATTCATTAAATTTTATTTATTTACCTGTAACTTTTTGGTCATATTCAATAAAATATGCTATGAAAAGCCATACCCTAAATTATTTATGGCTTAATAAATTCATCAATGGACACATTCAAGCATATATATATGGCATTTAACTTAATTTAGCAAAAGTTTTTCAAATTATGAAAATGAAAACATATTCTAAAACTTCTGTGATAATACAAGTCCTTTCTCAATAAATAATAGTTAATTTCACCCATACGTGTTTAATTAATAACTTGTAATTAATTTTTAACTCGGCCAGTGAAAATTTTCATTTTGATACATTTTATATCATTATTTGTTGCTTATAATATATATAAGGGTAATAAAATCTCCAATAAATATATACTTTCACGAATTAAACAATTAATGTCTCTGAGAATAGGTAATAAAAAATAATCAGGTGCCAAATGTACCATCAATTATTCTTTAAAATAATATACCTATATTAAAATATTTATATAGAGTTTGAGTTTAAGGAAAAGGCAGAAACAACTACTATAAAAAATCGGATTCCTCTTCATTTGTAAACATTAGTTATCAAAATATAGAACTTCCTGAACACTACACAAGACACTTGACTCAATAAAAATTATAAATATCGAGATGGGAGGCAGAGAAGAAATATATTGTTTTCAATTGTTACTCATGTTGCACCAAATATCAAGTACAGCTGTTCTTACTTTGCCGATGGAGTAATTTTATATTAGTATTACTGAACAAATGTAAGGAATTCCCGGTATTAATACTTAAACTATGTGTTATAATAGGGAATACACCAAAACCATATAACCTACCCGCAATATTTATTATACTTTTTATTATAAAACATTAAAAAATGTTTATAATGAATTTAAATTGTTATTTACATCCTAAGTCAGTTTTTGTTAATGTATATGTTTGAAAAATCTAAAATAATATTTATTAAAGATGTAAATAAAGTTTATTTTGATCACACACAGCAACTTTTTCTAATAATTACACTAATCTTAACACTATATAGGCTAACAATGAGCACAAATTGAAAAATACACACATACCGGCAAAATCTGGAATGTCTGGGTTTTGACCCTGGTCAAGAAGCTTCTTGACTTGCTCATGGTCTCCTCTTATAGCTGCTACATGCAATGGTGTTTCTCCGCGTTCATTTCGTTGCTGTCGAGTATGCTTCCGTTCTTCGGCCGGAGTCGGAGCGGCTAAACCAAAAATGGCGGGAAGTTATAGTACACCAGTAAATCCCAATATATATGTTTTCCACCTATTTGCGGTACCTGGAGGGGCATCCTGGGATGATATTTGCATCACCAGTGCCAACTGCTGCCGCTCCGACATGGGGGCTATGACTTGGGGCTTCGGCGCGCCATCAGCCCCGCGCCCAGAGCCCCGCGACCGAGACGTCGACGGCATGCTCCGCGCATAACCACGCTTCTACGCATATATTAAATCCGTTGAATGTTGAAAGGTTAAGCCGAAATAAAACGTCTATTTCACTAACGCGCCAACTGCTGAACATTCGTTGTAATTACTTTTTCTTAAATACCCACCTTCCTTTTAACGCCAACCAGAATTACGAATTTTTATTGCTCTTTTAAAAAACTTTCGTATGCTTTTTTAAAGAAAAATAAAACAAAAACAAAATTAAACATCTTAGTTTCCTTTTAAAATGTTTCAATTAGACATCACGACGGCCGACGAACCACAATTCACAAATACGACGTTTAGTCTCGAAAGCTAGTGTTGTGCACCGGCACTTCTAAACTCAAGAGTAAGATATAAAAGTCATAGTTACTTTTACCCAGAATACATAAACACTTAAAACTAAATAATTATAAATATTTTTACGATTTTGTTGTTAATAAAAATATTAGGTTAGTGTTATGTTAAATATTTAAGTTTCGATGGCACTAGAAAGTATCGTAAACATGACTATTTTGAAATACAAAAATGTGAAACATGAAATAAAAATTGAAACAATCTAATATTATGTGGTATTTGTACTTAAGACGCCTTGTCATAGTAATTTTATGTTTTGTAAATATTTTAAGACATACAAATATGTAATGATTGTGTTTTGATGATGATATTATTATCTATAGGTTCCATGTGAAAAATTTATAAAAATATATATATATTTGGGTTTGGGTACAATAATATATTTTTAGATATTTTTCATAGTATAATTGTAAAATAGAACGTTTACAACACACATTTTTGAAACTAAGTTTAATTATTATAAGGATACGCCTATTATAATTCAGAATGGAAGTTCAGAAACGTGCTTTTTGTTATAATTTGGGTCTCAAATGATGGCTTCAGCTTGAAAGACACATAGTAGCAGGCCTTATTACTTTAAAAGTAAATCACTACATAGTATAAAACAAAGTCGCCCATTTTGTCTGTAGTCCCTTCGTA
>DVQO01000430.1:0-17218 GCA_018231785.1 Danaus gilippus | reverse complement strand
TCGGTCCAGTCGTTTGAGAGAAGTTCAGTGACATACACACTCACAGAAGAATTATGTATTATATATATATTTTTTGTTTTCAAAATAATATTTTAATAGATACATACATAATATTTATAGTTAAGACCCTTTTGAATCGTAACAAAATGTCTTCAACTAGTTTTTTCCCGCTCTTTTGTTCTTTTTTTAAGTCTCCCTGACGCCCTGATGTGATTTCATTTACTTGTATGTATGTAGTCATTAAAACTCCTCCATTATCCAGTGAAAGTTTCGTTCGCCCGAACGAGAGTTTCGTTCACGATTTCCAATAAAATATTCTAAACAAACTAAACCTGAACTCTGGGATCTAAAGCCAACAACAAAAAACAAATTGTATATTGATTAAATTAGAAAACAAATGTTCGTCATCTTTCATTTTCGATCATTTCTTTTTCACCTTTTTTCTGATTCAATAGGTCGGTTTTGTCAAATGAAATGATATTTCATAAATCATGACCTTAGGTTACTTGTCGACCATTCATCGAATACATATGCAAAACTACTTATTAGAATGGGTTACCTAAGATGCGTAAACGAGATGTTCCTTTACACCCTGTCATTAGTCTGATTGATTACATAATAAATTGGCAAGAGTTATTTCAAGGTTACTTCATCAGGGACATACAAAATGATATACTTAGGATTTCTATCACTTTGGCTATGATATTAAACGTATATGAAAAACAAATGGTCTCATTTCATAAACAGGCGTAATTTAATAGTTTACCTATTGCTTATTGTATAAAGATTGTAAAAAAATTTAAGGATTATAAAACGTCTGTAAATAAATAATATGCAGAATTTAAGCATTGCCTAATTACTGGCTACCTTATGTGGAAGGAAGTATTCTATAGACAAGTTGATGAAGTAGCAATAACTTTCCTGACGTCTCCGGTTTTCGCAGATATGTTTATGTATCGTGGACATTAGGTAGCTAACCCTTCGGTGTAATTTAGTCATCCCATTGTTAAATTAACAAACAATTAAAAAAAAACATTATAACTGTGACTAGAGAAGAAGGCTGGCAGTTATCTTATAACCCCAATAAGAAACATTACATCCCATATCCTAGAAGACACTGCCTAGACCAGAGTATCAGACAAAATTTGAACATTATGCGTGCATTCACAGTAGTACACGAGAAAATTAAGAAACCTTTAAGGCTAAAAACAAAAAAAAAATATACTGGCAGACACTTAATCTCTTCTACCTGTAATCTAATTTATTGAAAAATAATGCTAACGACAGCTAAAATTTAAAATAATAAAGACAGCGAAATTAAATAAGCAACACAGATTTATTTAATTGTTACTCTTAAAAGTCTTAAATATCGATGGAAAAGTATAATAATTAAATTATAGAATACCACCATATGAATTTTGCATATATGTAATTATGTCAAAAACTAAATTATGACGTTAGTTTATTTTATTAAAAAAAATTCACCAACGCGACGTCGTAACATTGATTTTTTAAACTTTGACCGAACCCTTTCAATAAATGCTCGTAAATTATACAACAAAGGGTCATTGTTTTCCTTCCCACATTTGAAATATTTAGCAATACGTCATAAATGGTTGCACCTAACCAACGATATGTATGTATATGTACCACCTTTTAAGTTCTTTTATAATGGTGATCATGGATTTAAAGTAACTTACTTACTAAATTAATATTCTAAAAGCACGGTAACTATCCTTTCTGTATTTTTTTCTTGTTTTATAATATAAATAACTAGTGCATAATATGTTGTATAACTTATAAACTTTAAAATCTTTTAAGAAATAAATATTATATCTGAATTGAATAAATGTATTCACCCAAACATAATATAATGAATTAGTTAAATAATTTTATAATTATAATATACAATATGTTAAGAGTTAAAGGAAATTCTCTCAATAAAAAATCAGTTTCTCGTCGTAACGTGACGACAATTATCTCTAACTTCAAAATGTAAAGCAATTTATTTGATTATTTCAATTATTTTCGATGCTATTTTAGCTGGAATAGGATTGTTAATCCTGGAGAATCCTCAAAATCTGATATATACGCAGACAACACAGCATACCATAATTCTAGAAAGGGCTTATTGAACTTTTAACCGAACTAAGTATATTCACATATCTTCCTCAGTTAGATAAAATACAGGTGTTTTTATTTAAAACTAAGAAGTCGATTATATACATTTAAAAAAAAAATACAAGTTAAATTCGGTTCATAAAATTTTGCAGTTATATTGACACAGAATTTTCATTACAATTTTTTATTGTTGTGTGTTGACAATTTCTTTTTCAGTTTGTGAACAGTACTATAATTGTTTGTTTATTTCTAGAGCAACAATGTGTTGAATTGAGACCTATAGATTTCCGAGGAATAGGGGAAAACGAAATCCGTTAAATAACTATCTGGTAGTTTTCATTTTGTTACTGACCAAAATTCAGACTGTATTCAAAAGTTTCACGAAGAACTATTTTTTTTTGTGAAAACAATTAATCCTAAAATATTTACATAAACATCATATTATATAAACATAAGAAAACATAAAACCAATAGCTATGTACTTACATGTTAAATAATCATATAAAATTTATTATATTACAAACAAGAAGCCGTACGCTTATTGATTATATTAATAATATCCAATAATGCATCTAATTTATAACGGAATGGTATTATAAATGAGTCGTTTATGTTTTGATGTATTAAGTACACGATTGCGATAAATCGGATTCAGAAATAGATGATATAAGGAATGGTCAATCACTAGGTTCTGGCACTTATTCAACACCCACTTACCAAGTCTAGCTTTGGTTACTGACAGTTATATGTCTTGCAAAAATTTTACTCGTATGGTTGTTTCACATTAACCGGTTTATATTGTGTGCTTAAAAAATATTTTCCTATACAACTACATAATAAAATTGGTTTAAGCAAGGAAATGATTCATAGCCAATTTTTAGTTGAGCATATTTTGCTCTTAAATCAAGTCTTAAATATGCTTTATTGCTTAAAAATTTTCAGTTATTGTTTAAAAATAACTAATTTTATAGATGCGTACTAAATAAAATAATGAAACCGGTCCAGTGTGGTGATACCATAAGTATATCAATCGTGACGCAACTAATTATGTAATACGTGGTTATTAGATACGAGGTTGAAACTGTGTCAAAGAATATTTATTAATGTCCTTACTGAACGAACATCCGATTTAAATGGATACAAAATTCATACTAATAGGATAAATTGCTTATCTTAACACTAATCTTAGTAAGTAGAATGTAGAAAAATATTTTAAACTGTACTTATGAAGAAGATTATTTGATTAATCTGGTCAAGCATAATTAGGTGAAACAGGACTGTCGAATTACCTATTAGTAAATTGGTATATGTCAAACATTATGTTAGTTTTAATACATTAAAATAAAGCTGAAATAATAATAGATAAGTCTGATTCAAATTTGGGGTATTAGAAATGTTGTTAACCTAAATAATGAAACAATAATTGTGGCAGTAATTTATTTTGTTAGAAGAACTGCGCTGAAGAACAAAATAGCCTTACTGAGATCCTTTCTCGCTTAGTAAAATAAAAACATCGTAAAATAGAAGATTCATTCCTTCCGCAATGTACATAATAAAATAAATCTTAGCAAATGGGAGGGTTAACTTTAAAAAGGAAAACAAGCCGAATGACCTATCGTTCGCTAGCGTTGGAAGGAGATATTGAAAATTAATTTTTAACTGCACATTACCGATGTTGTAATAAGCTTGAAATTGTGTTGATACTAAAAACTTATTTCAATTAGTTGAAACATCTGAAAAGTCATCTGGAAGTACTAAAAATATATTCACATATGTGATAAATCTTAAAGAAACTGAAAATTCACGATGCGTCAATGGTGTACAGTAAATATATCAATGGTTGTCACGGGGGAGTAAAAATCACTATAAATAAGCAGTCTGCCCGTCAGTCTGCCACGCTTTTGTTTCTGTCTGGTTTTGATATATTTTACTTTATGTTGCTGATTTCGACTCGTGTTTATAAATAACTCAGTTCGTACGCACTGAGTTGACTCGTCGGTTCGTATATTTTTAACTGTTTCTGAGAAAAGAAGAAAACTTTTGTCGATTATTTTTTTTCTAATTAGTGATGCAAGAATCCTTTGTTTCTGTTTCCGTCACAAAAAATGTAATTTAATTATTTTTTTTTGCAATTATTTATGTGCTCGCAAATTTGTTACATTAATTTGAAATATTGTGTATCATCTGAAGTTTCATGTAACTTTTTGTTACTTATAAATTTTCATTAAGACGGTACCAATAATCTCATTGAAGTTCAACGTTATCATGAATTTAGATACCTCAGATGCACTTCATATGGAAACGAGTTGCTTCATTTCTGCAATCGAATTTTATGGCTTAGTGTAAAAAAATGTAGTCTACCGATTATTCTGACTCTCCAGTATCATAAAGCTTTATAAAAAAATTACTGTCTTAGTAAATTACTCACTCTTGTTTTCGTGATTACAAACTAACTAATTTTTATAGAACTTCTGAGCTCTTCCTTTTATAAATATAGTTTAATTTTCTTATTTAAGCAGATAAAGCATTATGAAATAAATAGAATACCTTATCAAAATTTTATTTCAATCTGATATTTTTTTCTTAAAGCGGAGAATAATTTACTTTATATTTTTATATGACATATCGGTATTATTGTTTGAAGTCAAATGTATATCTTTCTAAGTAGAAACATAATATTTTACAAACTGAATTTAATTTCATGTCTATTTAAATATATTTTCACATGATTAACATATCACAGACCTTATTGTATTTGCCTCGGAGGTGACAACGGAATATTAAGGCGAAGACAGTTTAATTTACCGATTTTACTAGAATCTCTTCCTGAGGCATTTTAATATAGTTACGATCTTAACAGTTTATCTTTATTGAGAATAAATTTATTTGAAGTTATATCTTCTCAATAAATCTTTTTAAATCTTATATTTGATAAACAGTAATAGAGAAAATTTTATTTTTTAAATACATATTTTAGAGTTTTATTCCCATTCATTCGCATAGTTTAGTCGTATTTGTAGAATACACTGCATATACTTTCAAAAGAATTGATATAATTGGGTACATAATTTATCTTTGTTTAATTTCAACTGTACATGTGACAGCCCTGAAATAAGCTACAGGATGTAGCAATCCCAAAATCCTTTAATCACTGCTTTGTTTTCATTAACTGTATAGAAACAACAGGACTGCTTGTGCGAATTCAAACGAAATTTGTTTATTTACATTTCCGATCCATTTCCGAAGTGCCAGAACGTGACTTTTTGTTACTTACAGAGTTAAAACTATTTTAGGTTAGCTGATTTAATTGGTCGTGGTATATGTTAATTAGGTGACTTAATGGGTACTTGTAATAAAACACAATATTTCTGGAATACACAAAGTCGAATAATTTTTAAATTTTCATAGGATGTCACATTTAGTCTATAAAAAGCCGAAATGTCAAAGAAACGTTCGCTTATAATTAACTTTTCAAAATTTATCACCACTTGTTTTCTCTTTCGAATTTACGTTCAACGGAGAAGTTAGCTGTGAAAATTTTCAAGCAGTTAATATTGCTAGTAATAATATATTAAATAATAAATTTTAACTATAATGCTCTCTAACTACAGTGGATTTATTTTTACGTATGAATTCTCTTTACTCTCTCGAGCAAAACATTTTAAACCGATTGTCAAATGACTTTCAGTAACATACTTAAAAAATGAATTCCATATATATGCCTTATTTTTTAGTTGGTTTAAATAGACGTCAAACTTTATTGTCATCAAGATTAAAAACAAGAAACGTATTGACAGTTTTCAAAAAAGTTACGGATGTTATTCGCAACACGCGGAGACATAAATACATCTAAACAACGAATCAGTCCAGGTTACAAGTCGATACACAGACATCAAAGATTCCTATAAATAGATATATTATAGACAGATGTAGACCTATAAATAATTTTAAGTCGTTGTCCTAAGCTCTTTATAATTGCTGTAACCTTTGTTTGAATTTAAATGTTGAAAATTTAATTATAATTATATTTAATCTTTTTGAGGACCACATGCTATAAAGTGGGAGAAATTATATAAATTTGAGAAGTTATGATAGTAAAAATAGCATATATACAAACATCAAAAAATATAAAAAATCACCTCCATTGTTGTTAAATGTAGATAATATATTATATTTAAATAAATAAATAAAGATGAAATTCTTCATCAGTCATAGATCGAATACGATATGTGTTCCATTACGACGATTCCTATTACGGCCTTGTTCATGAATAAAACAACGAGAACAAAAAATCGCGTTTGTTTCTGTCAAAAATTTGGTTGCGTCAAAGGACTATTTGGATAGCAACTGCTCCAAGAGTTGGTGTTTTAGAATTGGATACATTTGATTTATAGTGTACCGTATATTGGCCTTGTTTGTGAGTTTTTAGTTATACAAAAGAGATTGGGAACACGCTTTCAATTCATCAATTTTGAGATTTCTTATTACTCTTACATTTTTGGGCTTAGATTAAGAGCACAGAGATTATAAATTTAAGAGACACTTTGGCGAGCGACGACAAAATGACGTTCGAGAGTTCTATTAACATACATACGTAAATTTTAATTGTAATAAATCCTTCACGAATAATTTAAACATCTAAACTGAGACTTACAGTATAAATAAAAAATATATATTAAAGAGATTTCAATTCAGATTTCATCTTTATACTGTAATCATTGGCATAGAATTATAAACAATGATTAAAAGGCAAGCTTTATTCTATATATATATATTTTTTATTTAAACTAATATATCCAAAGAGACGTCTTTACTTTACTTGAATACAATTTTAATTCACAGTAATGTTTGTAGTCTTTAAATTAAAATACTTAAAGTCGCGTGCCAGCATGATAGCATGACACTTATGAGGCAGTAATCACGTAGTAGGGCTTCGCGATTCTGTTACAAGGGGATAACTTAGTAGGTATTTATTGACTACAGCACACCGAATTTATTTCTTATAACAACATTATTCTAAATCGGATAAACAGCTCTTTATGTTGCTTACACTTCAATGTAATTACGCATCTATAAGTGCGTTACACCGATACATTTTCTATCGTATGTACCTTCATAAAAATGTAAGTAGATCCTTTAAAGTCTTCATATGCTAATTAGCTCCAACATTTTACAATAGTTTGTTGGTACGTATTATCTTCTTAACTAGTAACCCATTAAGAATAAATAGAGCGTTTATAATAACTTAAACGCCTTGTTCATAGCAATCAAATACTTCGTAATAAACTTATACATTTTTACTATGGATTTGTCCTTTTATCATAGCATGTAAAAAAAATTGAATTTTTCTATTTCGATTATTTTTTAAATGCTGAAAATTTTGTATAATTTTATGACAGTTTCAAATTATTTTTATATAGTTTTTCACGTGCATTTTTCTGTTTCTCAATTCAAGCACAGTATGGGACATGCGAATAATATTTTACGTTGATTGGCTTGTAATTATTTTTATACAATTATTTTAAGTGAAACATATTATAATAGGTTTAAGAAATTTAGTACAACTTAATGACTTGTATTCAAGTCATTTTAGTAAGTATTAAGGACTTAGGGATTTATAAAAGAAAGACGTTTAAAGAAACTGAATTATGGATTATCATAGTAAATGTTTAAATATGATTAAACTTCTATGGTTTTTACTTCTTTTATCAAATGAAGAAAAATACGGCGGAACTTTAACTATACTTATATTTTCACATAGATAAGTAATCTTACCTCATAATTGTAATTGTTGCACCGTCCACAGTTCACAAACCAACTCCAGTGAGACACAACTTGAAATAGTCCACAAATATAAAAACAACAGCGTTTATAAGGACATATTTGAAATTCAATGCGATGTTGAAAAATTGTCTCGTATCTGAAGCCGAAATTTAGAACGTTTATTCCTAAATTATACGGCAAGTGGAAGGCGACACTTATTGTAATGTAATAGGTGCATTTTATAAGTAATAATCAATTCAGATTTTCAATCATTTTAGATACGTATCGTAAAGGCGGGGCGACATTAGTTGCGTTGCGATCGATGCGTTACTCACGCGCCGCGTCTGTGCTGCACCGATAGTGCGTGTGCAGTGAGCTAGTGCATCGGTATCAAAACAAAAACTGCAAGAGGGGTACTCAATCTTGGGCGCGCTGCAGTTAATTTAGAAGCTTTTATCGCTATCTCTTGACATTAACGCAACTTTTTTATGTTCAAATAGTTTTATCGGCACTTTGGTTGAACCATGAATCGCTGTACACTGCATTTTTTATATTTTTCTTGACAATTTATAAATAAACTCTAATCGTAAAATATTAAGGTAATGTTTTTACCGGTCTCACAAAGAGAATATTTTTTTATCATTCATTTTATATATATAGTTTGGTCTACATACTTTTATTATTTTTAATACGGAAGTAACTTACATACAACTATTTATGACATCATTATTCACGTCACGTTTGTAAAAACTTTCTTATGAACTCTTAATCTTTACACAATACCAAGATTTATGGCCGCATAAAAATTATACAATAAAACAGTTTTGTATTTACCAAGGAATTAATAGTCTAAAAATAAAAATAGCAGCCATAGGGAAGAAATTAAATGGGAGCTTTGTATGAAATAGTTCACATTTCTCTAAGACCGTGTGAAATCGATGAATAAATTATTTTATATTAAAAAGAAAGTTCATAGTTTAATATTCAATATCAATTTAATATACGTTAAATTTAGTGAAGTATATTTCTAAATTAACAAAATCCATATTTTTACGTGTGAATAATATAAAAAAGGATATATTATAAGAATATTTCTCCTTATATAAATCAAAATCTGTCAAAAAAAAGGTAATTGAAATACGTTTTAGTAAAATGTTCGGCGCCAGCGCAGAGTCGCGTGAGTTCGGTTTTAAAATAACCGGTGACAATAGTCTCAGTTATATCATAGAGTATAATTTTCTTATGTATGATTTATTCATATTAGGGATATATAGTAAAAGTTATGTAAAAAAAATACTTATTGTCTTAGATTTGTTTTTAGTATTATTTATTCCCAATGGACCTCTACATCTAAAATATTTTGCTTTCATGCGTTCCTTCTGAAAGACTATACGTAAAACTTTTTGCATGATACATAAAATATATTTGAAATTAATATTTTAGATGACATTATTAAAATATAACTATACAACTATTGAAGACAAGAGGATATATAGTTTTGAACTATTTAAATTTTTTAAGCAATCTAATGAAAATAATATAATTAAATTGTGATGTAGTCGTTCATAAATATTTCTATAAATATCCAGTTTTTTATATTATTATTAAAGAAGATCGACGTATCTCGTCGTCCCGTTTTAGGAATTGAAGATTTAGTAAGCACAAGAAAAAACTAATGAAACTATACACGGTACGACTACGAACTTACTACTTATTGTTACTACTTTAGAAATTTTCCTGATTCGATTTCAATTAAGATATAATTTGGAGATGGATAATCAACAGAGTCTTTTTAAATTATCATAAATTCCAAATTTTTCTTAGTTACTACGTTTATAAAAATATTTAGGTATACTTTCTTTATTGTTCAAGATTTTATACACAAATTTCTCATTATAATAACTATTGTTATTCATAGGTATATTAAATATTATGTTTTTTAATAAATATTTTTTATTAAAAGTAATGGAAGTATTTTATCAGTACAGTTTTGTAGGTAACTACGAAAAGTAAGCGATGAATATAAAACAAACCTGTATATAAAAAAAAATATTAATAAACTCAAAATCATTTTACCTAAAACATAAAGTAATTTCATCATTCTTTTGAAACTTCAACGTGTTTTTGAATGGTAGTGAGAAAAATATAAAAACTCGTTCACAGAGCCCGTCACATGGTGACGTTGTCAAAACCAACAGGGCTAACAAATAAGACGTCAAAAAATATTCCCAGATAGAAATACGTAAAAAAAGATCAAGCAAAGTTGCCATAGCGAGTGAAACTATGTAATAATGAAAATAATGTTAACCTATAAAAATAAAAGATTAAAATATACTGAGACAACTTTTGAAATGAGTAACGTTTTTAATTTAGAAGTTTTATTGAAAAACACCTTCAGCTGCCACAGTCCTCATTGATTAGAACAATTTTGTTATTGTAACATTGTAATTTTATTCGCATCTTTTATTCTTAACAAATTACTCTCGTCTGTAGTTATAAAAACATATAAGCTTCAGTAACAATTCTTCCCTAAATACGAGTATTAATTAATTATATCAAAACTAATTCAGTGCTTATCTAAGACTTGACATGTAAAAGAAAAATAAATGTTATTAGATTACATGCGTTTCACTAAATATACACAATTTTAGACGATTGTATCGAGATCTTAATTGATTTATTTTGTTAACAATATAGTTAGATTTTTTTATGTTGTTATTTCAGCAGATATTAATGTACGTAATATTTTCTATTTAATATTCACTTACTCAACTTATAACAACTTCTGCCTGTTTTGTTCTTATTGAAATTTTTTTTATTAGTTCTAGGGTATGACATTTTAATCGTGTTTTTTTAGTGGACTACCAAAAGAAAAAAACAATTTAAAATGTTATTTATGATGATTTGAATTGAACTATTTTCTTGTGGATATAAATTACAAAAATTTCTGCATTTTTCACTGGAAGACGCGATGTAGGTGACACCCATATATCATGTCGACCGTGGACATGGTAACAAGACATTCTAGACTTTTTGTTCTTAAATAAAACTTCTCTTGATGTGGTTTCACGTTACATTTATTTTGTAAAAAAAAAACATGAAAAAAAAGTGTTGATAAAAACATTTTATATACATATGATCAGAGGGAATAAGAGATAACATGCCACCAGCGATAAGTTGTAATCTTCGTCTAAGGAGATGCAGTTAATCTGTTACCAGCTTTTTATAATAGATAAACAAAAAAAAAACATTTGTGAAATTTTTGTGCTTAATCGCTGATAATCTTAAATTTTTCGTAAGGTTAATTTTTTTGCTAGCAACTGTTGTGTTGCTAAGTGGTTATTTTTCTACACTTATCAGTCAAGAGTTGAAATTTTTAGTCACAAAACGGTAGTAAAAGTCTTATAATATATAATTTAAAATGTTGTCGCAGTAAGGAATAGCACAAATAGCGATGCATATGAACTTTGTTATAGATCTATCTTATTTTGTCTCTGAATATTCATTAAATTTTTTTATCTGAAGAAAAATGAACTGTGAAGTAACTATTTATTTTTTTTATTTTAGATGTTTAAACATTTCTGGTTATTGAATTTTGGTCTGTAATATCCTGCTCAAATCCCATAAGGGAATATACTCGTGATGAAAAGATGTATGTAAGATGAACGTTTGCATGTACGTACGTTTGTACGCTAATATAATAATTTTTGTCACACTATGTGTGTCATTAATATACCTTAAAAAAAAACAGAACATCTATCACAAAGACTAAATACTTATGATAACAAAAATGTACTAAAGGGGGCTGTTAGCTAGCAGCAATTTCTCGGAACAGTGCCCAAGTGTAAATGTATGTAGATACATATGTATTTTTGGAGCTTACGAGAGACCTGATTTACCGAACACTATTGACAATATACTATAAATATATTAATACATTATATTCGATAATTCTCGCTGTTATAGTAAACTTTAATAATTTACTATCATTGCTTTACATACATACAAACTTTCAGAGATTAATTTGGAAAATTACACTCTTTGGAATTTCAGGTCCCTTAATTTCTGATCGTGTCTGCTCAAAGCAGCTTCCGTGATGATCGCTCTTAAGTTTTTTGGTACCAAAACAAAACGACACAAATTTCAGCTCCTGGCAAAATTTTTGTCATAAGATTTATTGTTTTCGTATTTACATCGTAATATTTGTCACCTTAGTAGGTATGGCATATAAACTGCAACTTGGATTTCTATCCCGTTTCTTTAATTGATATTAATTTTCATTACTAAATCATTTATCTTATCGTCAACACAGTTTCTAGTGTTGTTTGTTTTTAATTTAATAAATATATAAACCATAAATTGTATATCAAAACAGAGATCCTTTCATTTATGCACTGTAAAATAACCAAAACTTTCTTTAGTAAGCGATCAAAGTAAGTCGGTAACTCGTTTAAATCGATCACCATCAATCACACCACCATCCACATCGCTAATAAACGCAAGAAAAGCAAAACTCACCGCCTACTTAACTCAAAATTCATTACCCGAAGTCACTTTACCTCTTCAGAGAACCGATTAATTTATTATTTCCAACTTATTCGCGCATCCAATTTAAAATTTGACATCTTAAACAGTCTTAAATTACATGGGGAATTATTTCATTAGCGCCAAAAGCCCCGGGGGCTAGCGCCGATGTTGCCGAGACCGAATTTTTCGGTACCGAAGGTTGTAATCAGCACGTCAATGTGGACACGCCTTAAACTCTTCGCGTTAATAGCCAGATCCTGATATCAGCTAATTCTGCTAACCACACACAATTAATGTTAAAATGCTCCGCTAACTACAACCCATTCAAGTAGATTCCGCACTACTTTGTTGTCAATAAATGAATTCTACCCGAATTTGTAGCAATGTACTCCTACAATATGACGACTTTCATAATTATTATGACATTTAAACTTGAATTATTATTATTATAATTCTATTACTAATGATTAAAAACAAATGTTCTCTAAAATGTAGACTGACTCAATGCGAAGCTATTTTACCAACATTGTTACAGTGCAAAGAATAATTTGAAAATATAAAATGTTCATTTCTTGTGTTGCCACTGAATAAAAAAGACATTTTTTTCATATTTTATCTATTATTCGGTTGTATAAATAATACTCCGATCGGAGTACCAAAGAGACTAAAATTAACTCTGTGTTATCATTATGATTACTCTTCGGCAGTATTGCCAGTTATAATACTTGAAGAGATTTCATACAATTTGTAGCAACTAAAATAGAGTTATTTTATGTTACCATAAAAAGATCATCTCAATTATACACCAAATATCTTTGAATTGCCTAAAACGAATGCAATAAGTGACTGGTATCAAATTAACAGTTTATTTTTCTTTAATTATTACTAGAATTTAAATAATATGAAAGAAAAAAGATGAAAAAAGAACTATATAGATGATAATCAAATATTTCAGGATCCAATGTAAGAGAATTGGTTAACATCTAGATTGAATGCAGGCTACGGTAGCGCACGAGATCGCAAAAACTGATACCGAAATCGATACTCATTACTTTAACACAAATCGCCCTGCCTACAGAATAATGACAACAAAATCAACATAAGATTTTATCTCACTCACAGCACTATGCTTAATTACTCCATATATCTGAATGTAAACGATAAGCAGCCTTGAGAATTAATTTAAATATAATGATCAATTAATTATAAAGTTCTCATAAGAACATTATTTTATAATTTGAGTTAAAGTAACGATAAATAATATACATCCGCTGTTTCGTCTTAAATATTAAGTTAAAACGTTTATAATAATCACAGGACAATTTGTTTAAGCTCTAGGCTAACTGTTGCGAACAAATAAAATAACAAAATAACACATGTTATGTTTCATCATTGTAATAAAATTCATATGATTTAAACCAAAGATAATCGGTCTTTTTTAAGAGATAAAAATTTATTTTTTTAAATAATATAAAAGAAAATATACATTTTTATTTATTTTATAAATATCAAAACTATTTTATGTGTGCTTTTTTTTTAAATACTAGTCGCATTTCTGAGATCGGGGCTTAAAGATAAAGCTGTGATCAAAAGAACAGCAAAATATGCGTTTCTTACATCGGAAACCTATCAATGGAATGTTATTAAATTTTATCACCTATTTGCGATTCATTTTATTTGTACCTTTATGTTACTGAATGTGTTTTAATAGTACGAATTATGGATAATATAGTTTAAGGGATACCTCATTACTGTTTCATTCCAGCGAATTTGAATTATTGAACAATCTTTAATGACACAGCTATACAAGTATTTTAATAAAATAAAATTGATTTCTGAAAGAGATACTGTATAACAAAATAAGTATGTAAGTACGGAATGGGTCTCAAACTAAAAAGTCGTTGTAGGAAAGTGAAGTAAAATAACAATTTTACTCTGATATAAATAACATTAAGAATAAATCGTCTTTTTATATTTTATACCATAATATTGTTATCGAATATTTGTTCATGTTTTGTTAAGTATTTTAGCTAATGACTCTAAAAATATATTTCATATCTATTTCAAAATTATGGTACTGATAATTTTAGATATAATCAAGAATCTTGCGTAATCTTCTTTGAATTATGTTGAATCTATGAGACTGGCATATTTATGTTGTAAATATATAAAATATCATTTATTTGTAATGTGTATGCAGATATTGACTTCAAAATATTTTATACTTTTGTCTTTTTGATGCATAAATGAAAAAAATTATTATATTATTGAAGTATAGCACGTCTATACATAAGTTGTTATTCTGATCGAATGAGACTATTAGGTTTAAAATATTCACTATTTCTTATAGTCCGTACGTCAAAACCAGATAAGCTTTGAGAGTAATAAAGAAATTATAAGAAAATTACAACAAGGTGCCATAAACCTGTCCCAAGATTATTACAGATTTTATTTCTTTTTGTGATTTTAAATCGGTTATGGCTCTTAAAACAGTTTTAAATAAGCCGATCGCTAATAACACGTGATTGTTGGGCATACATTTATTTCTGTACATACCATGTATTTAAATCACTACCAATTAGATTGCGGTAATCTTTTATCGTTCGTATAAAACAATTTATAAATGAAAACCAAATTGTGATTGTGTGAAAGTTATATGAATGGTAGTTTCATTTTATGAACATTGAGTAATTCTCAGAAACAGGTAAGTGGTAACACGAAATTATGGAATCATTATAAAAAAATTGTATAATGTCCGCTGAAAACTTCTAAATTTTTGTGTAATATCTAAGCATGTTGATATTATAATTGCCTTTACGTTTTTGGGAACAAACTTTATCATAATATTTAATAAACAATCTTCAGTCAGCTAATGCGAGCAGAATCGAGTTTAGCCGAGCTTTTACCCCCACCCTTATTTTGTTTCTAATTACACTTGGTAATGCTACATGTGATAGAAAGATGAATAATTTGAACACATTTTAATAAAATATATATTTTATGATAAATTTTGCTTATTAAATATTATAAAAGAAAATGTACCATTCCGTACAAGACTTTACATAATCCGTTAGCGTCAGTTTCAAGCAATTATGTATAAATGTAACCAATATATTAATGAAAGTTGTTGATGCGTAAGTTATGATTAAACAACGATCATGAACCGAACGGAGCACGTATGACATTGTTTTTGTGAGAAAAATTGATATGTGTTCAAGTATTCGCATTATGTGATTAAATATGGCTTACACGGTTTATTGATGTAAGAAATCCTCGCCTCGCCTGCCGCCCGCTGTGCTGTTTTTGCCAATTATTGGAGAATTCATTACGAACTGTATTATCTAAATGATCGTGGGTAATGTTATTTTAACAGAGTTATCATAAAAATTATTCTTTAAATGTATTAGTATTTAAAAGGGCATGTGACACGTGGATACTCGGTCCGTTCTCATTCTTGGATTTAACGGTTCCTAAAGATGTAAATTTCAATGTTAATACATTACTTGTTCTATGACATCAATGGCATCGATGAATGTAAAGTGGAATGCATTACAATGATTGAATTTGTTTTCATGGTTAGGATTCAATCAGACTGTGTGAGGTGAGTTTTGTTTTAGCAACGGAACAATTCTTTTATTTTCATATTTTATCTGTTTACATACAATATCACATGACGCATTCGATAAGTAATTTGGAATTAATATATATATTTTTTTGTCATATTAAAGAAAGAATTTTATATAGATGCAAACCATACAATGAAACGCAATTTTTTCCCTTGAAAGGTTATTTTAGTATTTCATATTGTTTTGAAATAAAGTTATTACAATACCTATGTTCCTTTTAGGACAAATGTAATCTACATACTGTTTACACGCCATTATTACGATTCTTTACGAACTTTAAATAAATCAAACAAAAAATATTTAAGTACCTAGCTACATGTCTTAGTGATAAAATATTTGAATCTATTCAGAATTTGACGTCACTACTTCAAAATGCTGAGAATAAACATACAGGATTCACCTGCCAACATCGTTTTTTGTGTATATCGTTTACAAAAGAGCGCATTTGACATCAGCTCATCGAAAAACTTTAAATAACAAAGATAATTTGCGGTCTGTCAACTAAAGAAGTACAAAATAAGCTCTTATGTTAAATGAATAAAGTATAAATTATGACGTGATGACAAACTGAGGTGTTTGTTGTATAACAACATTGATGAATCTTCATCCTGTTTAGGTAACTGCCGAATCTGACATATACATGAAGCTGATTTAAAATTTCAATAGGAACTCTCTTCAATGGTGAACGACAAAACAACCTGTTGCATTTGGATGCTCTGTGGATATACCTTTTTGTGACAACATTAAAGGGTACGAGATAAGTCTTTCATCTTTCGCCGAATATAAGCTTTAATATATTATATATTTATAAATTCCTACAATAAAAAGTGGATGGCACTTCATACATTGAACGGTTTGACGACAAAAAATTAATATCATGGCACATCAAACTCGATAAATAGAGTAAATAATACAATTGGTTATTTGTATATTATCCCTAAAAAGAATGAGTAAAATAGAATAACATATTTTAATTTTGCTGATTGGTATTAAGTTGAGATATCGAGATTGTAATTTGTCTAGAATTCTTGGAACTTTAAATTGTCAATCAGCCTCAAGTACCTATTTCTTAGATATGAGATTTTTTTATGTAAAAAGTGAAAACGAGCAGACGACCCACTCGATGGTCAGTAGTGACCGTCGCCCATGGACATCCGCAACATAGATGTTGAGGATGCGTT
>DVQO01000429.1:0-17224 GCA_018231785.1 Danaus gilippus | reverse complement strand
CCAGTCGTTTGAGAGAAGTTCAGTGACATACACACTCACAGAAGAATTATATATACAAAGACATAGAATACGTATCGAGAACGTATACGGTCACGACGTATATCGAAAAAAAAGTCTAGGAAAATCTACGTGACAGCCAATAGCCAATGGCGTATCGAAACTTCCTTTTCCGAAGACCAGCGGTCTAAGAACCGGTGGTACATCAAAATGCGCTTTATCCGTGTGTAATAAGATCCACGCATGCATCACGATGGTTCAGAATCGATCGGACGCATTGCTATCGAGATGAAACAGAGCTCCCTGATTGGATGATTGGTTCTGCGCGATTGGGCAGTACGGCGCACTCTACAGCCGATACCAACATCGACGTTTGATTATACATTGAAAACGCCTTCGATAGGTATTTCACGTTTCACGTGTTGCTGAATACGTTACGTACTCACGTCAACGGAGACATTACCGTACTTTGAACAGCACCTTATTTTTTTTAGGCTATATCTTGAAAGGTTTATTAATTGGTCTCGGTCCAGACGCGATGAATAAAAAAGCCTGATAGTAACACGAAGCCTCCACCAGTGGCTATTAATAAAAAAATCAACGATCTCAAAACTTTACCTAACTAATATTTAACCAACACAAGATAAGGCAAATATATGCGTTTTTCCGTGTACTTATTTGAAATGGAAAAATATTTTTCCAGCGTCGCCGCATGTCTCTGATGGAGAAGGGTGTAAGTGAATCACGAGGTATTTATCGATTGTAATATTGATAAATGAATCGATTGAATAATAATATACATGTTATTCGAATGTAACGATTATCGATTAAAAATTATTTAATTAATCAAGATCTCAAATTAGGATGTATAAGATATTTATGGTGTTTACATAGTCTAGTTTAGGTCCACTTGATATTAATTGGATGTAAATTTTATATATAAGTAATAAATTTTCAGCAGCATCCTTCTGCGATCGTCGTAGATTCTATTCGGTGGCATCGCGAGTCGCAGAGCTTCACGATCGATCCAAGAACACACCAAGCTTATATTTATTATAAATATTAATAATCCTTCAAGAGAAATCAGTGAGATATTGACAGATCTCAGCACTATGATAGCAAAGAATTACACTAAAATAAGGAACATTATTTCCAGTCCTAACTAACATTGCAAAAAACATACAGTTTTGCTAAATAGGTATGGTATAATGTTTAAAAAGTTACATCAAAATCTGGCCATCAATCTGACGAACGATACTGAGACCAAACATAGAATATATTAAAATGGTGTGATTAAAATAATTAAAAGTTTCTCTCGGTGTGTCCCAGGGCATGGTCGATATACGAGCACGTCGGTTCCACTCGATCCAGGAAATAGTCACTGGGTTTTTATCGACGTCGATGAAACAGCACTAGATAAAAAACAAAACTATTGCCAGCATTATTGGATAGCACTAAAAAGATTTCAGGCTGAAAATAAATCTATTTAACGTCAAACAATATTTATAAACATCGATAATTTTTACATATTTTTTTCATATATCACATAATAAATACAAAGCATAATATATTCTAAATATACATAAATATATTTACATTTCAAATGCGTGAATTCACAATTTATATCGATAAACCGTCGTCTATCGATACATTAACTTTCCCATCCCTATAACACTTCCGATATCATATTTTCTATTTAATAGTGATACGAGAGCTGCAAAAATTTCACTCCATAATATATTACAGAAATTAGTTTTTGAATAATCGCCAGACGAAAATGATTTAATACAAAGTATCAGAGCATTAAGATAATTAGGTACATATGATTTATTTTATGTATAATAGAAGTTATACTTAATTTATGTTATGTATAATTAAAGTTATTATTTAGTTTAAAATTGCCATACGTCTTTAGTTCAGTTGATATTTAATTCATTTTCGAAGCAATGAAGTTTCGTTTGAATTTTGACGTAATATGTAGATTAATACGCAATTGTACCGAATTATTTTGTATGAGAACAATTCAATAGTGCTCTATACGTTCCTGTGTAATTTTATTTATTCGTTTATTCATTAATTTATGACTATATTTTCTAGTTTCATTCATTCATTCACTCTTGTAAGTTGTAATTCACTTGGAAGGAGAATTAATTGTGCGTGATATTTTTTTTGAGTATATATATGGAACCGTTCTCAATTTATTCTACATTTAGTCTGAGTCTAGCTATAGATAGCTATGAGATATGGTGAGTAAATCTTTAGCTCATCCAACCAAAAATTTAATAACTGTTTTTTCCAACGTAATCTTTTTCAAAGAAAATGAATGTTTTACTTCTTGTCACACCCACAGATAGATAAATTAATAATCTGACTGATCTAAGAACTTCCATAGCAAATATTTTAATTAATAATTTATATAAAATATCCATAGAAAAATGTCCGCAACAAACTGCACCTCATAAAAACACTTGAACGAGAGCGTACCAGCCTGGATTTAATTAGACGTCGAATGGAAAAACTGAGGACGAATTATTATTAATATATCAATATAAAAATATAGCAGTTAGAGCGGGAACAGAAACCGTTTAATACAAAACGATCTCTCGTTATCAGGTACGGTGCAAATACCTTTTGAACGTCACAAAGGACAAGAAGACCTACTAAATAACCCCCTTTGATAGCCGAGGAGTTTTCAGAGCTTCACTACGGAATACGTTGCATTTTAACAAGTTTAAAATACTTTATGCATAGACATTACTAGAGCTGTAGCGAAATTTCATTTGATGTAAAATACCACCCGGCGGCAGCCAATAGCCACGACCAATTTGAATATAGAGCGCGCACGGAATTCATAACGGACAACGGCTCACGATGTTCCGTAGCCTTTGCTTTACGTTACGTCCACTATACGTAAACTTACGTAACGTCACACGAGCATATAAAATATACTTCATCAGCTTACGTTATACCAACTCTCTGATTCAATAAGTCGGTACATTCGTTGCTGAGTCGAAAAAAGGTATCGCACTGCCAGACTAAAAAACCAAAAGGGCTTCTAAATTCCTTACGTGCAGCGTTATTCATACATATATGAAAACTCAAAGCATATAAAATATACAACCAACGAGATGCAGATACAGATCGGGGGTAAACGAGATGTTGCAGTGAAAAAATCGAAAAAAGGAAAATATTTAAAAAAAAGGCATACAAGAAAATATGCATACGAATGCAAAATAATTACGATACGAAACTTGTTCCGCTCGCTGTACACCGTCCGTTACCACTACAAGCAACTAATAACGCAAGGAGCGCAAGTATCGTAATATAGTGCACCTGCCCACCCACAGTCCCCCCTGTACGTGTGAAACGATTTTTTAAAATATACCCCCCAAGTTACACTCACGTGGATTTATAATTAAAGATTTTGATAAATGAAGCAGTTCAGAATGAAGATTTTATTTTGTTAACTTACTATGAAGTATGATCATGATACACATAGAACGGAATTTAAAGCGATATACAGCGAGCGAAACAAGTGTAGCTCTTATGTTATATATTATTTGAACTATAAATTGAATACCATACATATTATATATAAAACAATTAACATTAATTATTGTGACGTAAGTTCGACGCATTGCTTATTAAGTAAACTAATAAGCAATGCTTAATAATAAATTCGTATTAAATGTAACAATGTATAAAAAAATGTGAAAACTGTTGGTAGATCATAAGGCATTTTTCCGAACACACGTCCCCATACCAGAGCCAGATCTGGGAGCAATTGTAGGGGGTGTTACAGAGTAGAACGGAACAGATAGCGTAAATATTAAATCTACTGATATATAAAGAGATTAATCACATTTAGTCTCGTTTTATTCAATTAAAAGAAGTTTTTCTTCTGTGGATGTTAACTAAGTTTTGTTCTACTCTTTGGTATGAAGAAAATTAGTTCGCGACGAAAGTTTTCTGCCTTAAGGTGTGTCAGATACACCGTGTATTATAATAATATCATCATTATATATATACATATATATGAACGGGTATTTGTATATCACAAAGGATTTATCCCTGCCATTGTACATAACAGAGTCTCTGTCGTCATTTACACTGCGTCCGCTCTTTGCTTCTTCGTCTCACCAATAGCCTCCGATGTGTGCAACTTCGGAACGCTGAAAGATGCCCTGTGACGAAGCCTTAAATATACCCCCACCCCACCCCCCACACTCACACACATAAAAATAAACACTTAAATCACACTAGTGTGTGTGTGAGTCTATATAGCAATTTCCAGTGATGTTTCGTATGTGTGCGTTTGTATTTTTCGTATATGTGGGTATTGACATTTTTATAGGAACTAGTGCTTAACTCGGATTTGCCTGTAATGAATTCCAGCGATTTCTACGTTTGCATAAAGAAAAGTTTTTAATATTCTCTACTTTGTTTTGTGACGTACGTGTTTTGGTTGTATCACATTGAACTTTAAAGATGTGACAGAAAGAACTTTAATTAATATATCACTTTTATTATGATAGCATTTTGATAAACTCCTATGGAAGGTAGATGGTGTTATTTCATGGTTTATTTGTTTTAGTTCTCGAACCGTGGTAATTAATGCACTTCAGATGTTGCCTGTTACCTCTAAATAAATATATTTTCTTTTAATTCACAGCCAGTGATAAATACTCTAGCTAATCTTTTTGTGAGACTTAAACCGCACATGGACTGTTAGATTTATATATACATATATGTATGTACATATATACATAATTTGTTCTGAACATTCTGTGAAATGGAACGTGTATTTTTTTATCAAAATTTACATTTTGCTTAATGCATTCCAGGTTTGTTAATTAATTATTTCTATTTTATTTAATTTAAGTTGAACTCGAGTTGTTCTTGATATTTTGTCATGATAGAAAAGACATTTTAGTTTTCGGACCATACATTATTTGGGAGGTATTTTTAACTAACAAAAACTTTTATGTAACGTTCTTTAAGACTCTTAGAGTTTGTTGTAGTTATTCTTTCGTATAACTTTTGCCATATTAGTAACAATTAATAGGCTTTAGTAGGATTAATAAAAACTTAGCTTTTGCCACACAGATCTTTAATTCCTATCAATCTTTACAAGATCAGGTGAAAGTAGAAAGTAGAAATTTGCACCTTTTGAGTGGTAATGGATTTCGAGTTTGTAGAAACGACGTGAGCTTTAAAAGTATTTGAGGGCTGAAATAAAATGAAAATCGTGAAACAGTAACGAACATGATGTAAAATGTTTGTTAAAAGATATGTACATCTATACTTAAAATACTAAATTGATTACAATCTCTCGGTGCTATCATCCAAAAGAATGATCAGTTAATGATTGTTTACTGATTATGATAGAAGAATATCAAATGCTGAACGATTATTTCAAAGTGTATAACACGAACAAGTACCTAAATAAAACGTTTAATATATAAATATTGTAATTAAAATGTCTAGTGATATTTCTCGTAATATATTTCGAATTTTAATAAAATACCGATTGCAGTCCGTCGCTATACTACTCGTAAATGGGTCGCAACCCCCGACCCCCTACTGAAGAGTGGGGGCCTGGGGGGACCATACATCTCGATCCAGGACGTGATAATTTAGAAATTCCTTCTCTACCCGCTTAATATATGTAAGGATTTTGTATATATATTTTTATATTGTTTTACTGATTGGTTTTTAATATTAATTCTGACCATTAGTGTGTTGGTATCAATACAGGTGTACTTATTAGTTACGTTAAACGTTATACTATTAATATTGTTTCATTTGCATGTGTCGTAACTTTCTCTTCCGACGTCTATGTATGTTTTATTATAAGACTATATATATGTATGTGTAGGTATATATGTAAAAGAAATTATATATTTTAATCTACCCCCGGCTTATTAAACGAACTCTCTATAAAAATTATAATAAGCAAATGTTAGAATTATCTGAATTTCGTCTTAATTCTCGGAAACTTTCTCCCACGCTGTCTGACGTTAAAACCAAATCGATACGACCCTAAATTAAGTTTCGAAACAAAAATGTTATGAACACTCCATTATTAAAACCTTAAAAATCACAAAAACAATAGCTGTTCACACAACGCTAGACATTTCCCTCCATATTTTCTACATTGGCAGAAAAATGTGATCCGCTCACGTAATCGGAGTATGAAAATAAAAAAAAAAAGAAAAATCTGCTAACTGGGAGGCAGATCGGCGAGAAATATTCAAACAAAAAGCAATTGTTCGCGTTCGCTTTATAACAAAACAAAACACCTAGCTAGCTAGGCACTCTAAGAGAACCTAGCCGTGCCTCAAAGCGCGAAAGTAGAGCCCTCTTTATCTGAGAGCTGAGGGTTGTGGGGGGAGGGGGGAGGGGGGGAGACAAGTGCATCTCAAAGAAATGCAGATTATACACGTCGCTACACTTCGGATGTGTCGGATGTGTAGTGTTGTGTAACGATACCAAAAAAAAAAGATAAAGATATTGATCAAATACGATAAAAGATATGTCGACTCCAAAATTGTATTAATATTTCTACATTTTCGTTGGGATTAATTGATTTAATTTAAATATTTTAGTGATTGGACATTGACAGTTAATTTTAGACTTACGTGTTCTTAGATAGCTGGTTTTGAAGCGTCTCTTGAGACACTTATAGCACACTATTAATGACATTGCGTTTGAATAGCAATGAAAAAAACAATTATTATCATATATTTTTTAATTGAAAACAATTTAATCTAACTGATTTATATTTGAATTAAGAGTATTACCAAAACTAATGTGTAGAACATAATTTTATCAAATCCTACAATCAAAATGGTCACTATACTATGTATTTGAATGTTTCGTTTTTTTTTGCGGACCGTATCTACCGAATATGACACTCATTACAGTGAGACGGAAGGATTTCTCTAAAATATTTCAAACGTAAGTCGACGCGTTGATTCGTCTTGCCCCTTTTTTAACACCATTAATAAATACATGAAAGGGTATGTTTAGATTTTGGTGATTCCAGATATTATGTATAATCAAAACTTAATAGGATGTTTTTCTTGGAGGCTACCAACCAAACAATTTTATAGAAAACTATACATTGATTAGGATGAAAGGATCTCTGTGTTGCACGAAACAGATGCTGGGTAGTTAACTTAAAATAGTTAGGATTTTATATCATATTGGATTTATATGCAAATGGAAAATTATATGAATTATATTAACAAACAAAAATCACACATAAATCAATGAAATTCAACTCTCCCTGTAGTAGTAGAAATAGTTTTATTTCAACAAAAAATCGACTAAAATTATATAAATAAAAGAAGAAATTATTACATTGATATGAAAAAACACAAAAATCCTATTGTCCTTAACTCGAAGGGCACTAACAACTACCGACACTCCCAAAACTAATTGGACACAAAAAAATAAAAATCAAAGTTGTTTCTCAAAGAACTGCAAAAACAAAGACACATATATTAATATAGAATTAATATATTTCTTTATATATGTACCTCCAAACTCACTACTTTCAAACCGCTCAATTAGTTTTTCTAAATTAAGTTTTATATATAACAGAAGCATGATTTAACCAAAAAATTCCGTCGAAAACTCCCAAATACTAATGAGTAAGAGAATAATTAACATTGACACATGTTAACATCAAAACAAAGGGTAATTATAATAAAACTTAATTGGACATTAAGAAATTATCAAGATGGGGGTAATTCCTGGCATATTGGAAAATTTCAATAACAATAGAAGAGGAACTTTTCACGTAACGGCATCGTAATGTTCACGATTAAAGCGAAAGTTTTTCAGAAAGGGTGTTGGCGTTTAGGTTCATGGAGCTGATACAACCGGTTTATATTTAAACCGAACCAAACCGAATAAGGAGTGCTGTTTGACTAGGATGGTGGTGTTATACTGATAGCGCTTAAATCAGACCAAACTTTATCAAACCTATATGCCAAGGGTAGTCAAAATCCTTATTAAGATTGTACATCAAGAATCGATTCTCTGTTCTTCATATTTTTTATTAATATAACTTTATAAGAAAAAATCCAATAAAAAGAGACTCGTTAGTACATCACCTGCTCACATTGTTAAAACATCGTAAATGATTTGTTTATAATATTATGTTATCCACACAATAAAAGACACTCAAGACTCAGCTCTATATGAATCTACAATTAGACAATTGGGACATTGGTGGTCCGTGAACCATTAGGGTTTTAATTGAAAATAGCGTAAAGGCAGTAAATTTTGAGTGCACCCTGCAGTCCTATGGAGCTATAGGTATTTTAAGAGATAGGACCATACACAAACGATTCGCACAAAAACATCGATACCAACATAAAGTTGGGCAATAGCATGTACCTAAGTAGTTTGAATAGATAATTAATTTGATAGTGGTCAGTTGGAACAGTTCCGTTAATTCAGGTGTTGGAGGCGAGGACACTGCCGCCGAATATTATAATGAGCAAAGAAACGGCCGCGAACAAATTCAAAGTGGGGTCAATCGGCTCAGTAATCGACTTTATCACCCGATCGCGGTTCGATTCCCGGGTGTTGTAATTATATTGTTACTTGCATGCGATAGGTTGTGGAGTAGCCCTCAATAGTCTTGATGCTTCGAATTTATATATAATTTTATTAGATAGTCAGAATTGGATTATAGTAGACCTTGTCTTGAACAGCTTAAGTTTAGTTTTGGGTGAAAAACATAATATTGTATATTAACATATAACTCATAAAAAACGAGATATAACAAAAAAAATATTATAAAATGTTACAAGCTTAAATCTAATAAATAGTTTCTAAATGATATAAAAAAAATGCGTCAATCATCAAGTTCATTAAAATCCTACTCAGTTATTCTACTAATCCTACTCTATTGACGTATGAAATAAAAACATCGAAATTCAGATAATCTTCCAAAAATTTAACTTCGAAACAATCCATAGCATATAAAAACCTATTGTATAAAAGTTATGACGTAATAAAAAACAGAAATATTATCAATTTGACACATAATAATTAATAATTAATCTAACTAACTAACTCCAAAATATAAAGCAATAAAATATCAAGACAATCCAGTCCGAGTATGAGAGTTTCGTTGTCGATAAGAGAGTCAGTTAAAAATTTAATATACATAATTTCTTTTAACGATTATCGGTGGCGTGTTAGTTACAGACACACACAGAGACAAACAGACAGAAAACATTACTTCGGCAATAAAGCAGGCTGGCAATTAATTACTTTCTTCGAAAGGGCACATCCACGTCGCATCAATAGAATTATATGGGGTTTTTTACAAATAATTGTTTTATTTTTAATATCGCCGACCATTATTTTACATACGTATAATTTACAATATTATTCCGTGTTAGTAATGAATTATTCACGAGGTTAGGTGATAAATATTTTTAATGATAATTAAATCGACCATCGGGGATAGTAAATATTTTTGATAAATAATTGTTTTGCACTTTAGAATTATGTATTTTCTTTTTCACATTTATTTAAGTTGCTTTTTAAGAAATATATAATCCAAAATGGCGGGAGGGGGGAGTGACATAGATTAAAATAACACGGAATTTTAACAGACAAAAATAGGTAAATTATTAATTGAATTGAAGTGACTTCATTACTTCAATTCTAATTGTATGAATGAGGGGAGTCGGTGATGCGTCGCCCTTGTCAGCTGTTATCAGGAGAGGAATTAATGAGCCGCAGATGTCTAGATCACTCCAAGATCTGGACTGACTGACTCACTCAAAATCACATAGATATTACACTAAACAGATTATGATGCAACTTCGCCACAGGCCAACAAAGAGTTACAACTATAACATTAAATTTGATCTACTCATACCATTATAAAAACCAGAAAAACCATAGCCGAAGAAATTTCTCGGTTACAAATCCAAGAAGATTTGCAATAAATCTAGCCAACAAAAAAGTGTTTCGAAAACCCCACAATTATATATGAACCAATTAATTATGACATAAAAAGCAATAACATGTCAATCATTTGTAAAAGTACACTGGCTGTTTGTATTGCGCCTAGATATTTTTTACTCGAAGTCCTTCCTCAGACTTTCTTGAACACACACACACACACACACACACACATACGTATGTATGTGTATATGTAATTACATTTGTATTGTCGGCCACCTTAGCAGGTGGACGGCGGTCCGTAACGGATTTCAGTGAACCGTGACCTCATAGCTACAACCAACCTTATTCCCTTATAATAGAGTATAATTCCATTTGAACATAACGTCGAAGGCCACGGTATCAATGGTTAGGATTTATTGAGAGTGTTATAGAGTTCAAATTCACTTGTTCTTTGTGCAGTAAGTTCAATAGCATCGGCGAATTTGGTTAATTAAAGTTTTTCGTTAATAGTTTTTGATAGTTTTTTTTATTTGTGAATACATCGATGGCCCGTCTTGTTCGGCACGAATCACTCTGTAAGTATACCGTCGATGTATAACGAAGTAATATTTGATATAAAACACCAAAAATAATCGAAGTATTATACAAAGAAAGTTAGTCGTAATCTTATTAGAAATGGAACTGCCAACCAGTTTGGGATTTAAATTAAATGAAATTTTATCGTAAGAATTTAATAATTTAATTTAAATTTAAATTATTAACATCATATTAATTATTCTGATGTTTTAATTTAAAATGAGTAGGTACTTTAGTAATAAATTCATATAAGAATTGCTATGAAATTACTTCAACGAATCGGTATGCTCACGGGAAATAATATTGATTTCTACTAATTTTAACTTACTAATTAATGGTTTAAATTACAAACTATAAACCAACAGTATCAACGTTTGTAAAGAAAAAGTATTTGTATTTAATTTCAAGTAAAATTATATTAATTCACAATAAAAAATATGTATATCATAAATCATAAGTAATTCACCTTTTATGTGTAAAAAAAATTATCAATTGGAAATTTATTTACTATTATATATTAAATTAATGATAACAAACAAAAAATAATAAACATAAAATTAATAAATATCCATAAACGAGAAGTGTCACATACTACTGTATAGTTCAAATTCAGATAAAACAAAATATGCCAACAGAATTCCCACATATGAAAATCACAGTATAATTATCAAGGAGTTTCCAAAAATAATTATTTTATATTAACAAATGTATAAAACAGGGTCATTGACATTTCTTAATCAATAGAAATAAGGCGTGCAATACAAATATATATACATATACATATATATAAAAGAAAGTAGTGTTAGTTACACTATTTATAACTCAAGAACGGCTGTACTAGTTTGGATGTAAATTGGTGAGGAGATAGATTAGAACCAGGAGACGAACATAGGATTTTTAATTATGTTCGATCAAAAAAATAATAAATACTTTTTTTATTTATGTCCTCCAGGTCGGTATAGTTCGCCTGGCCAGCTATACATATATTTCTAATTCCTAAAATAACGCTGACAAAGTCGCGTGTAAAACCTAGTTTACTACAAATATTAATTGTACAGTTAAATAAATTTATATATATTTTATTATATCATGAGACATAACACACATCGTATAACCCCATATGATTTATCAAAGATATATTGTAAATCACAATCATGCAAATAAGCCATCAAACGCCATGGAAATTCAAATGGATACCATAAAATCGGTCACCACACAATGTATCGGTGTATTTTTTAATAAATGCGAGCCACTTACGCGCGGATAGCGACGCCATTAATGATACATTGAAATATTATAGCGAAAATAATTCAAATACACGGAATTATCATACGCGTCCTTAGGGTTGAGTGTTCCCAGACATACTTACTAGCTGAAAACAACCTTATTTGTTACACAATAAAGTATAAATTTAAATGATAGTGAACATGCAATCTGTATCTATTGTCGTCTTGTAATAAACTATTAAGAAAAATCAATCTTATTAGTAGATAATAAGGTTTATATTAGTTAGAGGACGTCTAAAATATTATAATATATTTTTTTAACCCATAAATGGTATGCAAATTTTAATCCGTATGTCTGTTCTGTGTAGGGTCGAATCAATACACCGTTGACAGATGTAAGTTACAAAACAACGGATCGGGTTACATCGAAATTATTAATAAATTATTTTATACACGAGACGATAGGTGACGATCTATCTTAAGATGAATTAGATGATCTATGATCAAATTCATATTTGGATGTAGCAAGTAATATACATGTAAAAAGTTCCCAATTCTATAGTCAGGTGTACGTCACAGTTGATCGACTTGACCGCAACATCTGCCAATAATTATAAGAGGCTTCATTAGAACATATTTAAATATACCTACCCCAATAGATCTTCATCTGACCATAAAACGAGGGAAACACACCAACCACTCGTTAAGAATTTATTAAGAATAATGGATAACAACAAAAAGTCAAAAAAACATCGATACACAGAAATAGTTACGACATCATCAATTTAATATAGAATGTGAAAAAATAAAGTTATCATTTGCAAGAATCCGTGACGAATTAGAAATGGCGCGTTCGAACGGGTTAAATTATATTAATGGAAGACGTATGACGGATCGATTGAAATCATCTATTAATATTAATTATATGGATCAATTGATTTATGAAAAATAGTTTACGCGCTTACAACAATACAACGTGCTCGCGATGTATGTGACGGCGGGAAACATTCAACGTTCACTACTATTAACAATCATTATAACATATAAATACAAGAAATAAACAGAATCATTTTCGACCGAACAGATAGGATCCGACGCAACAAGTGATGCTTTGAACTAAAAAAAAAAAAAGATAAAATATTAAAATTTATGAACCCTTCGACATTTCAAAAACGGAACAGAATGGATGGCACATTGAAAAGAAAAAAAAACAACGGAACTAGAGTTCGAAATTCGAAAGTGGAGCATTCAAAAAACGAACCATCAATTAGAGTAACTCAATACGATGTCACATTAAAATGACGAGTCGCACTAATGGATTTCCAAATTTGAATTACAAATACGTTCGAATTCGTTCTGATACCGTTCAAAGTTGACGGCTGATGGCGCAGATGATGGCTGTGTTATTTTTAATTTTACACATACTGTTGTTACATGGATGCTGACCAGAGAAATTCACTCTATTTGGTAGAAAGAAAACCATCATGTAGGCACTATTTAAAGCCTCCGCCCACAGACAGACAAACACACAAGCCGATCTCATTACTAACAATGCACCATATATTACTCAGTTTCCGGTGAGAATTGGATTTTCTGTCCCACTCTAACATATATATTTTATATCTTCCGTCTCCCTCATATCGCTTGACGCATCAAGATCATTAGGAGGCGATACAGTGATTTGTATTGTATTTTAAGGCATTGCTCTTCGCGAGATTAATGTGTATACCGAATTGTTAGAGCGTTTAACAACAAGAAACTGAATTTAACGGTCTACACGACTCACATACACATTTAAATAAATAACAAATAAATAACAAATAAAGTGTACTCAAATATAATTTTAATAACTGGCAATTTTATTCACAACATTAAAATCGAGATGAAAGCACGATAAGCACGCCGTGTTCAAAAACGTCACATAGATTTAAGTCAGTTCAGAGAACAAATAGTATTAAAAAAGAACGATGCACCAAATATAAAGCTATCGGACATAAAAACTACAAATAATAATACTATATGTACCAACGGCTGGATGTGGTTGTATGCATCATATTCATATGCAAATTGAACCGATTCTTTTTGACATAACCATAAACGATGGATCGCGTTCTAGAATGAATGGAACGAATACAAATATTTAAACAAAGAATCCGATCGCGTTCGATATTTAAAATATTGTTAAACAAACATTCGCCTGTCATAGCTTGAGTTAGCTTCTTTTTATTCATCCTCTTTATAGGTTTTATGTTTTATGCCAGTGTTTAGTGAAATTTATATTATAAAAAATATATTTTGAATTCTAAATTTAAATTAGTTCTAGGTTTACGCTGTCGCCTGAAAGTCGCATTCAAACTGACAATGGTGCAAGTCATTAGAAGATTTGTATAATAAAAATAATATGGAGGGGCCTGTTCAGTGTTGCATGAGTAATTATAACAATTATTTGATAGATAATAAATTATATCCGACGGGGCGTCCTGACGCGGTGTATGTTTTAAACAGATTAATAATAATAATAATAATATATTTAGGCTGATTAATTTAAACATTTAAATCGAATCAGCCGGAATCCATAACAATAACTGATAAAAAAAAACAAGTAACGTCATCACCACGTGTGTGACATCACTTCCTCTCATTCATGGCGCCCTTTCACATTCAAATACATTTGGATCTTAATTTTTTGTTGCTATTGGAACAGCTGATGAGACATCGTTTCTTTGATTCCTACATAATTAAAGTTTCGTTTGACTTGCCTTATACTTGACACAGACCTTCCATAATATAAATATTGTTTTATTTGTATGTATTTTTTTAATAATAATATATTAAATATGAATCCAATATGGACGTCACAGTAACACATCGAACGTCAGTTGTAATGCACATGAAGTGCAAGCGACAGAGAGCCCGCATCGTAGACATTTAATTGTTACAAAACCACAGTGTTACAAATGTACAGAGAGAACAGTGATTAACTTACGATAATATACACAGAATACGTATTATTTATTCAATCATGCATATATATATAGTTTAAAAGACACATATATTCAGAAATTAAATATTAAATAATTTATATAGATTTTTTTTTAATATGTTTCAAATGATTTCTTATACCAACCAATAGATTGATTGTTAGATCGTTAGAAGCGCGTCCTGTCTAAACTATTGTTAGATCCACGTTCACTTGGACACAAAATCGTTTGGGGATTTTTGAAGGATATAATAACTATTAATTAATAATGGCTGATTGTGGTGAAACAATGACTCTGAGAATTTTATGGGGGCATTTTATTACGAAACGAAATACACCATAAAAACACATACATAAGGATCATTATCGTATGTATGATTTTATTGCATAACGCTCGATTATAATGCAGGTTTAAATATTGAAGAGGAGTTTTGATGTAAATGATTTTATTAAAATTACTTTTTCATAGCACATCGTAACAAATTAAACGAGACCCTCGCGAGCGACCGTTCGCTAACGTGATGCAGGTCATCATTAATGGTCGTATTGTTAGCGATATATATTTTCGTAATATGTCTATTGAGTGAGTTACATTTGTAGGATCCAAGCGATAAAAGACGTGACATCTTCAAGCCTTTGATGGCTGCATATACAGGTCAGAAATATTCAGAGCTGGCACTGAGAAAAATAAATTAAATTCAGTTAGCCCAATAACTTTATTTATAACACAAATCAATCAATCCTTTACTTATTCTGTGTTTTAAACTTATTCATAAAAAATTCTATTTCTATGCATTTTCATAGACTTTATCATACATAAAACGATATATTTCTTGTCTAATAAATATAATTTTAAATTTTTTATGTACTTTTAATAGTATTAAGTAATTTTTCATACGATTTGATCAAAGTTAGTTACATTACACTGTTGTCTATTATCGAAGTGCACATTGCTGTTAGCAAAGGGTTGTATATTTTTGAAGTCAAAAACCACAAATTTTTGCGGATCCTTTCCTCCTATTGACATAGAAATAAGGTCTAAAATCGCTTATCTGTGAGCATGATGTGGTGTCACAAAGCATTACCAAATTGTGTGCACCGTCAATAGCTATCCGATACGAAGTTTAGACAACAAGCTGAAAATATTAATAAAGAACGAGTACCAGGTTCGATTCCCGACTGAAATCAATCAAATCAAATAAAATGCACTTATTTTATATAGGCATCATTACTTACTATAAAATAATATTACATTAAATTTATTTCATTTAGTAACAAACTCGTAAGTGACACGATGGTTCAGTGGTAACGATGGCGGCATTAACTGCTAGTCCCAGGTTCGAACATTTCAAAGTACAGACCGTAGTTAAAAATAAACCTTCAAAGCGAGCCGTCATCTAACAGTTAAAATTAAATTATCAAAGACTTTATAAATGTTCGTACAATTTTTTATCGCTTTGCTTTCATCGTTTAATTACTTTTGACTTTATTTAGAAAAAAATAATTTTATTGTCTATGACTCATATCTATGTCTCTGGTTGTTTTAAGACTGTTTTTACTTTCCGTACGTGAAATCGATAAAATGACTAACAATCCAACATTTATATAGCAAAAGATAAAATAATTTTAAAAGGATATTAATATTTAATTTAATAAAAAAAAAGGCTTTATGTATGAAATATATATTTTCAGTTTAATTATCAAATCAGATTATCAGAACGTTATTTTTCTATTACTTTCTATGAACCCAACAAACAAAACAAAAATAATAATACAGAAAAAAATATTTCACAAAGTTATATTAATATGAAATTATTATAAAAATGTACAATATTAACGAAATCAGAATAATTCAGAAACAGATAGAACAGAATCTCTCATAAGAAAAAGTATATAAATTTAAGATTCATTAATTCCATTGAAATAAAAAGTACGGAACCCTTTAAATGAATCACGTCATCGTCCCAAATTAACTGTATAGAACAACTTCACTGAAATAATACAACTCATTCGGAAATTAATAATAAATTAATAAAAATCAATGACGAATTTGAATTAATTTGCATAAGAAGGGTTGACGTTTGCTAAGAAGCAACGGGGATTGATGAAAAAAATATATATTAATAAGAAGTACTTAAAAAATACTCAGTTCGTATCAAACAACTGTTGCAAGACTGAAGAGATTTTATGAAAAACCTTTCAAGTTATACCGAACGACTAGCAACAACTATTAACAACTAGACTGAAAAAGACTTCCCAGTTGACTTAAAAAAAATAAAATTAAAAAAAAACTACGTATAATTTTATTATAATAAATAAATTATAATAATTTATATATATACACAAATGACTCGTTTTTACATGTAAACATTGTAACAATAATGTATTTATCTGACGAGGTCATTCACACTGGAGCTTTTTAAAATTATGTGATATTATTAATACATATGTATATAATATAAATAAAAATAATTTAATAAATTATTTATTTGAATATATACATCTT